>JAUMHM010000087.1:16795237-16825444 GCA_032362435.1 Melikaiella ostensackeni | reverse complement strand
CAGGACAGCCATATCCCTTTGCTCACGCAACCAAGGCAACGCAACCAGCCGCTATGGATGCAACAACCATAGATATGGCTGGCCCGTATTCTTCAATATACTATGGTTGAGGCAACCACAGCTAGGGCTCGGCCAACCTTAGTCTTTTCCGTGCATAACAAAAATTTTCAAATTAAGAGTTAAAGCAATAATCAGAACAAAAACAATATACATTCAATACGGTTGTCCTACCCTATTTTGGATAAATTTCAAGTATCTTGGAATGAATGTTTGGAAAAACGTACGATATATAGAGTTCCTTTCAAAAGTGATTCGATTTGAGATTGGCTGAAGATAAATATGAGAAACTTAATGAACAATGTGTCATTTACAAATTTAAATGTAGACAATGTGATACTGTGTAATGCGTATAATTTTTCACAAGTACTCCAGTGGAAATCCGATTTACATTACCTGTAGAGCGGGGCGAAACAAGGTGTTGCAGCCCTAGGGTTGAAAGATTTAATGTTTCAACCCGAGGGCTGGAACATCTTGTTTCGCCCCGCTCTACAGGTAATGTAAATCGGATTTCCACTAGAGTACTTGTGAAAAATAATTTTCATAGGGGTACAAGATATTATTCGGTCCTTACAAAACATAGGCTCACACATGGGCAAGACTTTAACTGGGATGATGTTAAAAATTGTATCATGAAAGAAATAAAAAAAGAGAGAGCTCATGGAAATGCTATTCATGAAGAGAGAATGTAACGAAGCTATCAATTCAAAAAGAGTTCCTGCAAGATAGAACAAAATTTGGGATGGAGTCATTAGTTGGATGCATTGACTTTAATTTCGATCAGAATTTGAATATGAGTAAATCAATTTTCAATTAGAGAATGAAATCATTGACAATGTTTTCATTCTTCGTACCTGTTGTTCTGCTGTAAATTACCCCTGATGAGGAAGTCCAAATTGGCTTCAAAACATGTCGGTCCTCAGTAGGATAAAGAAAATGGAAAAAAGAAAGAGTGTGAGGTTGGTTTTGGCTGACTCTTCCTTTTTCTCCCTGTTTTTTCTTTTTTGCTGTACATTTATTGTACACTTGTCTCTAATTAGCCGGAAAAGCGGATGGTCTCGAAGTCTGTTCTTGATTTGCGGACTTTTTGAGTGTTCTTTTTTAGTACACGAAAACTTTTCATAAGAAGATAGATTTCATTTCGATCTTGAAGAAACTTTAAAACAGAGACATTAAGCAAAGATTTGTTCCAATCTGCAGGGTTGCCTATGAATACTTAAGATTTCTTTTAATTGAGGTATTAATGATTAACTCAATTTACCAAAAGATATCTATATTTTTTAAAAATATAGTTTACAAAGTTGAGAAAGTTGGTAATTTTTAGAAATGTGTTATGGTTTTGGGTTATTACCTTCTTCTATTCTGAAAATTAGAATAAACTGAATAGATTGGTTCGAAATCGACCCACAAAATTGAATCTTGGCACTATGATTTATTTCCTTCATTTCTCACTTTTTTTTTTACATAAAAAAATGTTATTACCATTTTTTCAGGTTCTTTCAAGTTATTATTAATTTAAATGTAAACCTGGTACTTATCCAAAAATAAGGTTGCCAAAAGGTTTTACATACATCTGGTGAAGAGATACGATACCCTTGTTACCTATAAAAAGTGGTATTCTGAAGAAGATGCCATATAAAAAATATGTGCATTTCTTATTGTGTACCATTGAGTACTTTACTTATAATTTCACTAAATTTTATGTTGTAATTTTTCTAATTTTACAGTTTTCACAGATGTTTATTGTTTAAAAAAAATATATTTTAGATATTTTTCAATCTATTTTATATATCAGTTTTTCAAATAATTTGTTAATATAATTAAAGTGTCATCTTGGTACTTATAAAAAACAAAATAAGTTTTGCAAGGATGTACATGAAATTTGAGGTACGATAATTAAATTCTGTTTTCTACCTTATTAATGTTAGATATTGGACTTTTTTTCTAAATCTTGAATTTAAAGGCTAAATTTTTCTGAACAACTTCCATGAAGTCTGTTGACAATCTTCAAACATGTGGGTTTTTACAAGAAGTAGGTTGGCTTTTAAAAAAATCTCTCTCTCTCTCTCTCTCTCTCTCTCTCTCTCTCTCTCTCTCTCTCTCTCTTACAAGTGGTTCCAAAATGCGTTTCGAAAAATATGAGATTTTCTGGGATGTCTCTGCTCAGACAATCAAATTCAGTATACGGATTACGGCGTGTCCTCAAGCAAGCTGCATCTTAGCTCGACTCGAGTTTCGTCTCTTTTTTTCGAAAAATTTGCAAAGAATTGGTTATGAAACCTGGTTTCCAAACTTTCTGAGTAATTAAATTTTATAATTAAAAAAAAAAGTAGTGATTCTACCTCTAGTAAAATTTCTCTTGACTATTTTGAACAAAATTGAAGTGTTGTTTTCAAGTAGTGTTTGTGTGAATTTGTGAACATAACATTAGATTAAAATCCCTTGCTTTTCGATGTAGTGGGCATGGTTTTAATTGGGATGATATTAAAATTTTGTACCATGAGCAAGGTGTCCACTCACCTGGAAAACCTTGAATTGTTAGGGAATTTTTATATGCTTGGAAAAACCTGGAAATGTCAAGGAATTTTTGTAAAGTCAAGGAATTTTGTCGAGCGGGCTATTTTTTAAAAATTGAATATAAAATTAAATAACAATGATTTGTTGCTTGTAGTAGTAATTTTTATAGTACTGAGTTTATACTGATTTAAATCAAACTTCTTTGTATCATTTTCAACCAAACAGCTGTATTTGTAATGAAAAAAGGTTGAAATTTCTACAAAAAGAAATAAATTTTCAGACCAAACAGATGAATTTTCATCTTGAACGATGAATATTTTAACAACAAAAAATATTTTTTAACAAAGTAATTCTACTTTAAACCACGTAGTTCAGTTTTGATCAGAAAGATCAATTTTCTACCAAAAAGACGAGTTTTTAATAAAATAAATAAATTTTCAACCGGATAGTTGGATTTTCAACTAAAAAAATTAATAAATTTCCAACCAAAAATGGAATAGTTAAGTTTTCAGTTGAAAAAATTAATTCTCAACAAACAATCGAATTTCTAACAAAATAATTAAATTTTCAACCAAAAAGATGAATTTTCAACTTGAATGATGAATCTTTAACTCAAAAAAATAAATTTTTAACAAAGTAGTTTCACATTCAACCAAGTATTTGAATTTTTAACAAAAAACAATCTATTCTCAACGAAAAATGTAATAGTTGATATTTCAACCAAAAAAGATTCAAATTTTAAATCAAAAACAGATCAATTTTACCAAAAAGGACGAATTTCCAACAAAATATTTAATTTTTAACCAAAGTTAATTTTCTACCAAAACAGATTAATTTTTCTACCAAAAAGTGCATTTTTAACCAAAAAAGATGAAATTTCTACCAAAAGAGATAAATTTTCAAACCAAAAAGATGAATTTTCAACAAGAGTTGAATTTTCAACCAAGAAAGATTTTTCAGTTGATGAAGAAAAAATATTTCAACCAAACTGTTGAATTTTCAAGAAAAATAGACGAGTTTTCTACAGAACAAACGAGTTTTCCACAAAACAGTTGAATTTCGAACCCTAAAATATGAATCGTCAACCAAAAAGTTAATTTTTAATCATGTAGTTTAATTTTGTAAGCAAAGAAGTTGAATTCTCAACGAAAAATGTAGTAGTTGATATTTCAATCAAAAAAGATTTAATTTTCAAATCAAAAACAATTGAATTCAACAAAAATAGTCGAATTTTCAACAGAATAGTTGAATCTTTAACTGAAACAGATTAAAATTTAACCATACAGTTGCAATTTTAACCAAAAAGTTTTATTTTCTGCCAAAAAGACGAATTTTCAACAAAATACATAAATTTTCAGCCAAATAGTTGAATTTTCAGACAAGAAGATTAATTTTCTACCAAAAAGACGAATTTCCAACCGAATAGTTGAATTTTTAACTAAAAAAGATGAAATTTCTACCAAAAGAGAGGAATTTTCAAACTAAAAAAAAAAATGAATTCTCAACCAAGAAAGATTTTTCAGTCAAGAAAGAAAAAATATTCTAAGCAATTTGTTAATTTTTCAATTAACAAACAGAGACATTAAGCCATAGATTTTGTTTTCTTTCCGTTAAGGTTCACTTTTTAGTCGACTCTATAAAAACACGAATTTTGTACGAAACAGTTGAATTTTGAACCCGAAAATATGAATCTTCAACAAAAAAGTTAATTTTCAACCAAGTAGTAGAATTTTCAACAAAATAGTTAAATCCTCAACCAAAATGTAATTATTTTCAACCAAACAGCTGCATTTTTAACGAAAAAAGATGAAATTTCTACCAGAAGAAATAAATTTTTAAACTGAAACGACGAATTTTTGACAAAAGTGTTGAATTTTTAATCCGAAAATATAAATTGACATCAAAAAAGTTATTTTTAAATCAAATAGTTGAACTTACTACCAAACTGTCTTAATAAAAATTCTACTATTTCGTGGAAATTTCATTACTTTGTTGACAGTTCAACTATTTTGTTAAAAAGTCATCTTTTTGGTCGAAAATTGAATTGTTTTGTTGAACATTCGTCTTTTTGGATAGAAAATTCGTCCTTTTGGATTAAAAATTCATCTGCTGGTAGAAAAGTCACCTTTTTGGTTGAAAATTTATCTTTCATGGTAGAAAGTTTATTATTTTTATTCGAAGAATCGACTAACACATTGTTAGCCCAGAATGCATCTCTTTCGGTTAAAAATTCTACTATTTGATTAAAAATTTAATTATTCGGTTAAAAATTTAACTATTTTCTTAAAAAGACATGTTTTTCGGTTGAAAGTTAATTCTTTTTATTTGAAAAGTCTACTATCATATTTAGGGTTCAGAATTCATCTGTTTCGAATAAAAATTGTACTGTTTTTGCGGAAAATTTCATTACTTTGTTGACAATTCAACTATTTTGTTAAAAAGTCATCTTTTTTGGTCGAAAATTAAATTGTTTTGTTGAACATTCGTCTTTTTGGATAGAAAATTCGTCCTTTTAGATTAAAAATTCGTCTTTTTGGATTAAAAATTCATCTTTTGGTAGAAAAATCACCTTTTTGGTTAAAAATTCATCTTTTATGGTTGAAAGTTTATTATTTTTAATTGAAAAATCGACTACCATATTGTTGGTCCAGAATTCATCTCTTTTGGTTAAAAATTCTACTATTTGGTGGAAAATTTAATTATTCTGTTAAAAATTCAACTATTTTGTTGAAAAGTCATCTTTCTTTTCCGAAAATTCAACTGTTTTGTTGAACAATCGTCTTTTTGGATAGAAAATCCGTTCTTTTGGAATGAAAATTCATCCTTTTGGATTGAGAATTCATCTTCTGGTAGAAAAGTCACCATTTTTTTTTTTGTTAAAAATTTAATTGTCTTCTAAGTGATTCGTCTTTTTTCATTAAAAATTTAACTATTTGGTTGAAAATGGAACTGTTTTTGGTTGAAGTTATTTCTCTTTTGTTTGAAAATTTGATTATTTGGTTGTAGATTTATCTTCGTAGGTTGGAAATTTGTTTTAAAGTTTAACTATTTGGTTAAAAAATCAACTTTTTTTTAAAATTCGTCTTTTTTACTTAATAGTCCAACTGTTTGGTTGAAAATTATTTTTTTCTGTTGAAAATTCAACTGTAGTTGAAAATTCATCTTATGAAATTTTTTGTTGAAAACTCATCTTTCTTGGTTTAATGAATTTTTTTGTTGAAAATTCAGCTTCTCGGGCTTAAATGTCAAATTTTTTCTAAAACATTCGACTTTTTAACTGAAAGACTCAACTCTTTTGTTGAAAATTCATCTTTTTTTGGTTGGAAATACCACTATTTTGTTGAAAATTCGTCTCTTTTACTTAATAGTCCATTTATTTGGCTGTAAATGCAACTGTTTAGTTGAAAATTAATTTTTTCTGTTAAAAATTCAACTGTGGTTGAAAATTCATCTAATGAAATTTTTTGTTGAAAACTCATCATTTTTGGTCAAATGAATTTTTTTGTTGAAAATTCAGCTTTTCGGGCTTAAAAGTCAAATTTTTTCTAAAACATTGGACTTTTTAGCTAGAAAACTCAACTCTTTTGTTGAAAATTCATCTTTTTTGGTTGAAAATTCCACTATTTTGTTGAAAATTCGTCTCTTTTACTTAATAGTCCAACTATTTGGCTGTAAATGCAACTGTTTGGTTGAAAATTAATTTTTTCTGTTGAAAATTCATCTGATGAAATTTTTTGTTCAAAACTCTTCATTCTTGGTTTAGTGAATTTTTTTGTTGAAAATTCAGCTTCTCGGTCTTAAAAGTCAAATTTTTTCTAAAACATTCGACTTCTTAGCTAGAAAACTCGACTCTTTTGTATAAAAATTCATCTTTTTTGATTGAAAATTCCACTACTTTGTTGAAAATGCAATATAATTCCACTTGAAATCTTAGGAATATGGTACCTACAATGATGATATTCAAAAGAATTTATTCCCTTATCATTCCACTGTTTTCTAGAAAAAGTAACCTATTTCTCCTGTTTTGAGGGCATTTTGGGCTGTGAAATCTGAAATCACTATTACAATAATTTACATTATTAATTTTACCTTGGTGTTCTACAATTTTTAATTCTTTTAAAAATGTACATAATAAAGCAATTAGTATTGAATATTTATTATTATAAACGTTCAAAAGTGAACCGCGAAAATGTGGTTTTTGACCGGGAAAACCGAGAAGTACTCTGGAAAATGGAAGAAAATCTATCAACTCACCGCTATCGTGCCCGTATAAGTCCGCATTTTAAAATAATTTAATTTCAATTTTAATTTATTAATTTTAATTTAATTTGATTTTTAATAATTTAAATTTGTTAAATCTCGTATTTTTCAACTGTTAAATTCAGAACGTTAACAATTTATAAATATATAATTTTGATTGTTTATTTTTAAGCCGGATTGCGAGTCCCTTTTTCACTTATGGTTGCTTTTTTTAAAAGTATTAGCCTTACTGTTCAGAATAATATGGTTCAAATTGAAAGGATTTCCAATTTAATATTTTTTATTTTAAATATATACTCTTATGTAGATTTATCACATTTTTGCAAATTCAATAATTTGAAATTCAAATATTAAAAATTGGACAGTTTCAAACTGAAAAGCTTAATAATTGAGTAATTTCACGTTTAAAGCCTTCAATATTTAAGAAGAAATTGAATTTTCAAGATTTTGAATTTGAACCCTTTAAGATTCTGAAAATGTATTTGAAATTAAAAGCCTTAATAAGTGTTGAATAATTTTAGACTGAAACATTCAAAATTCCTTTGTTTGAAATTTAAATCGTTCAAAGTTGTAAAATTAGAATTTAAAGCCCTTTAATACTTTAATAACTATTATTTCCAAACGATGAAAATAGAAATATTCCAGATTAAAATTCTTAATATTGAACAATTTTCATTTGAATAATTTTAATTTGAAAGTGCTATAAATTTCATAATTTTACTTTGACTTTATTGAATAATTATGAATTGAATCCTTCAAAATGATATAATACATTTTTTGAGATTTTTTTTTGATTTAATAAAATGTTCAATATTCAATTTGATTTTTTTCTCTTTAAAGACTCGAAATCAAAATTGTTCAATTTTGGTGGCCTCTACTTTTGAATTATACGTACAATTTTCAATTTTAAAAGCTTCAAAGTTCAAATGTAGAATCGTTCCGCATTAGATTTGTAAATTTAGATGTTCTTATTGGAATATGTACTTCAAATTGTAAATTCAATTCTGAGAGCTTGAATTAAAAAATGTAAACGACCGGGAACATTTTTTAAAACCCGGAAAATTTTGGGAGATATCGGCTAATATTAGCCAGTGTCCCAGAGAAAAAGAAATTTCTTGCAAGTTTATTATTTTGACTCACACAACGTTTTTTTCGGTCACCTTTCGTCACCTATTTTCGAGAAAAAATTCACCTATTCACCTTTTTTTAACTCCAGTAGGTACTGTGGATGACTGCCTTAAGGCCATATCACACTGAGGAACGTTTGTATGGATCTAAATTTGTAGAACTACAAAAAAAATCAATTTGCAGGGATCATAGTCAATTTTCCCTATTTCCCCCTTTTTTCCTGTTATTTTTCTCGAAATCCCCTATAATCCCTATATTTGAGAATTTTTTACATTTTCCCCCCTCTTCCCCTTTTTTCCTTTTTTTTTAAAAAAGCAACATTTAATTTTTCAAATAGAAACCTATCATATTCAAAAATGCGAGCCACAATCTATACTTGTGCATCTATGAGCATGCATGATTTTTAATAAAAAAAATTTTAAGTACAAAATCATAAATATTGACCATATTATATCTGCCATTTATAATTTAGAAAATTTAAAAAAATGTCAACCTATTTTATTCATTGTGACCCTAAAATCGTATTCGATTTCACACTTTAAAAAAATTTTGTACTGATACAATCGGCTGTGAAAAACATATTTTTGATTATTTTGTTAGGATTTTTTAAAAGTTTTATATTCCTGGCCATTCTGAATAAAATTATTTAAAACATGCGTGATATCATATCTTTTTATGTCGAATTTTTATACAAAAAACAAAGTTCGATTGACTTTAAAATTGTTTTGAAAAAATCATTTCTTTAATGCTTTTAAAATTTTCCAAAAATATTTGATTTAAAGTGTTTTTCAAAAAATTATAGAAGTGGAATAATTGCGGTAGGAGGCTCAAAATAAGGTGGTAGAGAGCAAAAAAGTTTTTTTCGCAGAACTTGAAAAAAAAAAAATATTTTAAATAATTTTTTGGACTTTCTGAAATTTTGTATTCCTATCCATTCTAAATATAACTAATGAGGATACTCGTGATTATGTTTCTGTATTTATTATTTAAACAATCCACAAAGTGGAATCCACTGTAAAGTTATTTTTAAAAACTTTTCTTTAATTCTTAAATTTTCGAAAAATATTTGATATAAACAATCCAGCGATATAGGGTAACGGAAACAATTACGAGGGGGAACCATTTGTCGAGGAAGAAGTTGATTTCTTCTAAACTAAAACTTATATATGTTTTTTTTTGTATAAAACATTAAATGAATCTCAGTTAAGCTTCTGAATTATAAAAATTAAGCGTATGTGCAAAAATAGGGAAAGTACAAAAAATTTTATCTTTGACCTCGATTCGTTCTTCCAATCAAAAAATAGAAAAAATGAAAATCTGACACGATTGATTCATCAGTGTCGCGAAAGAGAAAAAACTGACTGAAAATTTTTTGAGACCGGGAAAAAATCAGCTAATGACTGTCATTTTATTTTTTTATCGGGTATTTTTAAAATTTGTGCACAGAAAAAAGCTAGGTTTACTTTCGATGATTTTGAACAATTAAAAATTAAAAGCATTTGAAATTCAACAATTTTGGTAGTAAAAGAACGTTTGTAGTCAATAATTTGTAAATATAGGTAAATGAATTGAAGATTTTCAAAGTTAAACTATAATACTTGAAATTTAATAATAATTGACTATCAGAAAATTTAACAAGGAACAATTTAACACCTGATCAAAATTGAACAATTTTATATTGAAACGTTTTAAATGTTTTAAATTAAATGCCCTGATAGTTGAGAAATTCTAAACTTCAGATTAAAGTTTTATGAATTATTTTTAATATGCGAATAGTTCCAAATAATTTCGATTTCGAAGGTACACAATTAAACGACACTAACAAATTGAAGACGTTTCAAATTGAACAATAATTTCTAATTGAACACTTCAAAATTATGTGGTCTGAAATTGTTCAATATTGAACCATATCAAATTGAAAGGGCAAATAGTTCATGATTTGATTGATTATTGCGAATTATTGTTAAAATTTTCGAGTGCTAAATTTTTAGTTTTAAATGTAACCGTTTCAATTATTTCATTTGGTGAATTTTTCATTTGTAACTGAAATTGTTGAATTTTAAAAAGTATAAATCACAATTTTACAATTATAAATTTTAAATTATTTAAATATATAATTTTAAAAACTGTTCAGTTTCAAACAAAGTTTAGAATCGTTCAATTTAGAAACTTTCTTACGTTTAGAATGTCATTTTGAACTTTTTTTAGAATGTGTAGTTGAATTTGGAAGGTTTACAATTTAAAATTATTCAATCTTTATTGAGTTAGAAGGGAGTAAAGTTTGCTTTTTCATTTTTTTCTCACTTGGAAGAAGGATTTATTATTATTATTATTATTATTATTATTATTATTATTATTTCAATTGGAAGAGGGACTTTTTTATTTTTAACATTCTTACTGAGTTGAAGGGGAGGAAAATTTAGTTTTTAATTTTGATTCTTAATTGGAAGAGGACATTTTTTGTTTCTTAAATTTGCATTGAGTTGGCAAAGACAAGTTGTGTTTTTAAAATGTTTTCATCAAGACAAAAGGGGGGTATGTTTTTTTTTATGAAATGGAAGAGGAAAATTGGTTATTTTTGACATTTTTATTGAGTTGGAAAGGAGGAAATTTTTGTCTTTAATTTTCCTTCTGAATTGGAAGACGGAATATTTTTATTTGAAATGTTTCGAGTTCAGAAAAGTTTCATTTTGACTGATTTAATCTGTAGCTTAGTTTTGAAAATATTATTTTATATTTGAATATAATTTGTTTTCCATAAGAATTGACCTTTTCTTTTAGTAAAACATATAAAAACGATAATTTTCATGTTTCCCCCTACTGCATCTAGTTTTTGATGATAAGTTGAAGGTATTTAAATAAAAATTACAACTAAAAGGATGAAATTGAGAAAAGCCGTGATTCTATGATATAGTATTACCAAGTGTTGCAATTATTTTATTAATTTTTGTTCATTACGCTGGTATTTTTAAAAGGAAAAAAATTCCCTTTTTTCGAAGAAAAATTCCCCTATTTTTCCTGAAATTGAACTGTTGAACGAGCGTGATCCCTGAATTTGGTAAATATGCACTATGCACGGCCTTAAAGAATGCAGTTATAGATGCTTTATTCTTGTCAATAATTGAAAATTTAAGAACAGAGATGTGTTTTTAAAAACCAGTCAGAATTTGCCTTGAATATGAATTCATAAAATTTAAAACAGATGGTCGCTAAAATATATTAGAAACACTTGCAAAATGATATCACGCAGTGAAGTCGTGGCGAAAGGCATTGATGTCAATTATTATTTTTCCAGCACGAGAATCAAGTCTTGTCGCATTATTTAATTTTCTGAAGAGCGAATAATTTTCTCAGTTTATCTTAGGAATTAAAATTAGTGTATCTTAGTAATTAATCTACTTTTTTTGTCTGGAGTAAAATTGGAAGGAAATTAAAAAATCCAAAAGGCAAATTAAGTTAATAGTTTGAAAGTTCTCTTTGATTTTTTTTTTTATCGAGAAATTTTTGTTACGAGACGCGTGATATTCTTCTTTCTGCACATTTGACGTCAATATTTTATATCCTTTGTTGTGTAATACTTTCTTGCATAATTCAGACTTGCAGCAAGATGCGATAGATAGTTTTCCAAAGGAAATGAGCTAGCCGAAGTTTGAAACTATTGAAGCTGTCAGGGTGATTAACAAATGAGCGGTCTTTCATTGATAGGAATTTACAATCCTGTTTTATCTCCCCTCGATAAGTTTGTTAATTACTTAGGTAAATCTCTTGTGAATTTTTTTCATAAAATTCTATTTGTTGTGGATTTGGCAAATTATTGTGGCTGAGAAAATTATTTTTTAAATTAAGTTTATAATTATTTTTTAAAATTAAGTATTATTCGAAGATGTTCACCAAGTCTATATAATCATGGCTCCAAATATTGTAGTGTCACAAAATAAGAATTTTAAAAAGCTAGCAATATTTGTAACAGGAAGTCTCTAAAAAAAGTTTTTAACATTATTTAGACGGTCTAGTTAATAATTTTCTCTTGGACTTAAGATGGTTACAGCGGCATAAGTTGGATTTTTGTACCAAATTGTACCGAAAATTTGACTCACTTTATTACTCTAATTCTAAGATGAAACAGTGAATTTTCTAAAAGAGTTATAATTCTGAGTTGGGACAGGGAATTTCAGCAAAGAATTATAATTTTGACTTTGAGACAATGAATTTTGTAAAAGATTTATAATTCTAGTTGGGACAGGAAATAAACAAAAGAAATATTTTAAAAATTCACTTAAAGAATTACAATTATCCTGACTTGGGACAACAACAAAATTTTTCGAAAAGAATTACAATTCTAAGTTGCGACATGGAATTTCAGTAAAGAAATATAATTTTGACGTTGGAACAGCGAATTTCAGTTAAGAAATGTAATTTTGACAATTGGAACAGGGAACTCCCGTAAAGAATTATAATGTTGACCTTGGAACATGGAATTTCTAAAGAATTACAATTTAGCAGCCAATCTGGAAATGACCGAAAATTTAAAATCATTCGTCGGGTAGACACTCTGATTTTTACAAACGCCGTCCTCTATTATTGGAAAAAATCCTCTGCTCCTCTATTGTAGAAAAAAACTGAGTCTGTGATTGGATAATAGTAAACGATTTTTCATATGTGAGCTAATAAGCCCCTTTATGACATTGTACTTGCGTCTTTCATAAAGATAAGTGCGAACTCTCGGATTGTTTAATAATTACGTTATCAGATAAGCGAGACGTACGTCGAATGCTTTCCAATTTTTACTCTTATCTTCTCTCTATACGTTTTTGCGTTACGTAATTAAATATTTTCGATTTTGTAATTTTCATACCAATAGTGTGGTCTGATAACTGCAATAAATTATATTGTATAGATAAATACTGAGATTGGTTTGATAAATCAAGCAGAAATGTAACAGATGTTAATTTTTTTATTTCAGGGTCAAGGCGGACCTGGTTCTGGACCTGGACCACAACAGGGACCTGGTGGATTAATGGGACCAGGACAAATGGGCCCTGGCTGCCAGATGAATTCGCAAATGGGACCTGGCGGACCTCCGAATGCTCAGATGGTAATGCCTCATTATATAAAATGTATATCTACATGCTGAAAATTTCGTGAAATGTAAATAATAAAATGTTTTTTTTTTTTAATTTAGGGTCAGCAAGGGCCAGGACCTCAACAAGGACCGATGGGCCCAGGACAAATGGGTCCTAATGGTCCCCAGGGTGGTCACCATATGGTACAAGGAGGTCCTGGACAAAGTGGACCCGGACAAATGGGCCCTGGTGGCCCACCAGGTTAGTTTTCAAAACAATATTATGTATCCATCCATTGAGTTTTGTCTAAATTCGAGTGGGATCACTTTTTTAATATTTTTATACTCGAGATTTAAGTGAACTTGGCATTTTTATGAGTTATTCATTTTTATTTTATATTGAGCATTTAATATACAATTATAAATTATAAAGTTTATCATATCTTCGGAATTTTTCAACTTATCAACTAGACTGAGAGTCTCGTCTGACAACTACGCTGAATAAATTACTGAATTGCGAAACTTCTTCGAATAAATATCTGAAGTGTAGAAATTTTGTTTATTAATGGAGAAATCTGAATATTATCTGCTTGAATTAAGTATTAAAAATACTTTTTAGGAATAGTTGATGTAAAAAATTAATGAGGCACTGAAATGTTTTAGATAATTTTTATTCAAATATATTTTCGAGAGGCTTACTAGAACAAAACAATGGTCGATAAGTTGAGGTGATCATATTTAATATTTAATAAAAATAGAAACGTTATCAAAGATTTGATTTTGATGCAGGTCATCAATTTTCTGGAGGCATGGGTCCAGGCTCACAACAAGGACCAATGGGTCCAGGACAAATGGGACATAGTGGTCCCCAAGGTGTACCTCATATGGTACAAGGAGGTCCAGGTCAAATGGGGTCTGCCAATCAGAGCGGACCTGGACAAATGGGTCCAGGCGGTCCACCGGGTTAGTAAACTAAAAAAACTTCCAAAGTTTTCCTCTCGTTAGGAAATTATTGTTGTTTATAATTTTAAGTACAATTTCAAATTTTTAAAGTAAAAGAATAATAAGAACGATAAATAATTTTAAATCGAAGCGTCGAAAGTTTTGATAATTTTAGGGGATAGCTTATGAGATATTTTATAATTCTTCTTTGCAGGCCATCAATTTGGAAACTTAGGCCCAGGATCCCAGCAAGGCCCAATGGGTCCAGGTCAGATGGGACCTAATGGACCTCAGGGAGGGCATCATATGGGAGGTCCAGGACAAATGGGATCAGGAGGTCAGAGTGGACCTGGACAAATGGGTCCTGGTGCTCCACCTGGTGCGTTAAATAAATTACCAAGGCTGCTTACACAGTCACTTTTAATCACTTTCTAGTCACTTTTTTAAAGAAAAAGTCACTATAGTCACTTTTTTTAAAGGAAAACGTCACTTTAGTCATATTTCTCCATCTCATTTTAGATTTCATCTAAAAGAAAAAAGGAAATCTGAGTAATTTATGTATGAAATCTGTATAGTAATCTATATTATAAAAATGCTATTCATTATTCAAATTTAAATTATTTAAATTTATAATTTCCTGGTTTTCTAGTTCCTATTGTGAATCATCACACTAAATCTGAAGGTATAAATTCAATCTGCAACAAAATGGTCCAAGAATGTAACAGTCTTTAATTTCTTTATATTCATACAGATTTTTCTATCACTTAAATACTGTTGCAGCAAAAACGATACCTTCAGATTGAGTGCGGATGCGGCATAATTTAAACAAATTTTGAAAGTTAACTATAGTAATACTCATTGTTTTTTGAACTCATCACATAAATGCATCAATTACTTTATTTTCATTTAGATATTTGATTTTCAAAATGCAAAGGTACAGAATAATGCCACATTAATTATGTGCATTCTAGAACAAAGAAAAACTCAAATTCTACAATGTAAAATTGAATTAAATCAAATCGGACAACAACAAAAACGTTACTATTTTCAGCACTTCCATAGCCGTATTAAAATCGTTGTCTTTAGTTTTTCAACTTAAAACTTACTTCCTAAGGTTTATTTTTGGTCAGACTTATCAGAGTTGTAGCCCTTTTTTCAACTTTTGATGCTGAAATATGAAAGTTTTCGTTTCGAAATTCCACAGTTTGGAAGTTTTGTTCATTTTCGCGTATGAATAACTCATCGGGAGAAAAATAAATAAATTTTAGGATTTACAGTATATGTAAGGTAGGTCTTTATTTCATCCCCCTGAAAATTTTTCTTAGATGCCAAGCCTTTTTCTACCGAAATGTCAATTTTCAATGACCAAAAGATTGCTATTTTGAGGTTTGGTTAAACGAGGTAATGACTGAGTTGAAGTTAGCCAAATATTTAAAAATTCAATTTTTAGGGGGATAAAACGAGGATCTGATTTACATATACTGTAAATCCTGATTTTTTTCATTTTTGCGCCTACGAGTTATTCATCCTCGAAAATAAACAAACCCTCCAGTGTCGAATTTCAAAACGAAAATTTTCGTATTTCAGCATAAAAAGTTGAAAAAGTGCTACAACTATGAAAAATTTGACCAGAAATGAAGCTTACGAGATAAGTTTCAATTTAAAAAAAAACTAAACATAACGTTTTTAATAAGGCTATGAAAGCATTGAAAAATAGTTATTTTTTAGTTGTTGTTAAAAAACAATTTTCGTTCATTATTTCCCAATAAAGTTACTTATTCAGTTTAAAGATTGTTGAATACGTCTGATTTGATTCAATTCAATTTTGCATTGTAGAATTAAAATTTTTCTCCATACTATAATGCACATAAATGTGTCATTTGTATGTGCATTTGCTTTTTTAAAATTAAATTTCTAAATAAAAATAAAGTAATTTATTAAATTTATGTGTTAAGTGCAAAAAACATTGATTATCATTTAGTAAGTATAAAAATTTTCAAGAATTAGGCCGCAACCGACTTCAGTGAAATAAATGGGAATATCACTCATTTAGCTTGTAATAAAAAAAATTATACAATTTGTCTGAAAATTACTTGCAAAATTAACTATAGCAATTGTGATCTTGGTATTCACCCCCAAATTCAGCAAGAGAATTTCATGTAATTTTTTGTGTGAACAGTAGTCACTTTTAGTTACTTTTTGTATTCAAAATTAGTCACTTTTAGTCACTTTTTAGCTTGAATTAGTCATTTTTTGCACTTTTTTCAAGTACATTAGTCTGTGGCCGCCTTGTAAATTACGTATTTCATTATTATTTTTTTTATTATAAGTCTGAATACTAGGGTGACCGGTTTTTTTTTCGTTTCGGGTTTTTTAGGTTCGAAAGGCAAATAACGGTAGTTTGCGGGATTGTAGAACGCAGATTTAAACAAAAAAAATTAAACAATATTTAGAGATGGCGAATCGGCTTTGAATTTTTTCTTGTAAAAGCTTACAATTTTTGTAAGTGAAGAGTAGATCGTAAGCGTAACCACATCTCTATTCTACAATTTGACTTTATAACAGGGTTAGTTAGCGTTCCCCGCTCAGCCATCTTCAAATTTTCTCTTTACAAAAGCTTACAATTTCTATAAGTGAAGAGTAGGTCGTAAAAGTACAACCACAGCTCTATTCTGCAATGTGACTTTATAACAGGATTAGTTGGCGTCCCCCGTCTAGCCTTGCTGAATTTGGCGTAAAACTGTTCAGGTCCAAACTAGGGTATTATTTTCTGAGAGTCGGTACAATTACAGTTAAAGTCGTAGAACTGTCAAATTTCAAAAATTTACTCAGATTTGTTTTCAACTTAGCAGGCCTTATTATATTTTCCCTAAACTGCTTTTCGGAAGAAAATGTTTGCCAAATTTCAGCATCAGATATATATATATATCTGACAGGGAAATCGGGAAAACCGGTAGATTTAATGACCGGGATTTTTTACTCGAATGTACTAATATGCGTATTAAAAGTGGTTTCATATATTTTATTACTCTATAATTCTAAGTTTGAACAGAGATTTGTGAAAAAATCATAATTCTTACTTAGAATAGGAAATTTTGCAAAAGAATTACAATTCTGACCTGGAATAGATAGTAAATTTTCTAAAAGAATTATAATTCTGATTTGGGATAGGGGATATCAGTAAAGAATTATAATTTCGACTTTGAGGCAAGGAATTTTCTAAAAGATTTATAATTTTGAGCTGGAACAGGGAATAAATAAAAGAAATATAAAAAAATGCACGTAAAGAATTATAATTCTCGGACAAAACTGGGAATCTTCGTAAAGAATTATAATTTCACTTGAAAGAGGGGAATTTTGACATGAAATGGGAATTTCGGGAAAGAATTTAAATTTTGATTCAGCTGAAGGGAATTTAAAAAAATCCCTGTTCCAAGTCAGAATTCGACACAATTTGAAACTTCCCTCTTCCAAATTTTGGAAAAAGGGCGTTGCTATATTTGTAAATTATAATAGAAAATTTAGGAAATAAATATAATTCTAACATGAAACAGAGAATTTTTAAAAATAAATTTAATTGTGACTTGGCGTAGGGAATTTTCTAAAAGAATTATAGTTTTATCATGGAACGGGTAATTTTTGACACGTGAGGAAAAATTTTGGAAAATAACTTCAATTCTGATTTATAAAAAGGGAATTTTAAAAAACCAATCCCTGTTCCAAGTCAGAATTCGTCATATTTTCAAAATTTGCTGTTCCAAATCAGAATTTGAATTGAAAAATTCTTTTTTTTTCCAAATAAAAATTTGCTAGAATTTGAAACTATATTTCTAAATTATAATAGAAAATGTTCTAAATAAATATAATTCTGACTTCGAATAGGGAATTTTTGGATATAAATGTAATTGTGACTAGTAATAAGGAATTTCTGTTCAAATTCAGAATTATGATTCTTTTACAAACTTCTTTGTTCCAAATCAGAATTTTTATTCTTGTGACCAAATATTATCTGACGTTCGAACTCAGAATTATAATTCTTTTTCAAAATTTTCTGTTTCAAATCGGAAACCTGTTAAATCTTTTAAACTGTTTAGAAATCTCTTGATATCTTGAAAAATTCTTTCAAGTCGTTTGAAATCATTTTAATCTTTTCAACTCATTTAAATGACTGGGAAAAATTAAAGATCGATCAAGAGAAAATCAAGAAATGACCGGGAATTTCAAATCATCCGTCGGGTAGACACCCTGTATAATTTTTTTAATTCATTTTTAATTTGCGATTGCAATTTATAGGAAGTATGGGACCAGGATCGCAACAAGGACCAATGGGCCCTGGACATATGGGACCTAACGGACCTCAAGGTGGGCATCACATGGGAGGCCCAGGACAAATGGGATCAGGAGGCCAAAGTGGCCCAGGACAAATGGGTCCTGGTGGTCCACCAGGAGGTACAATTCTTTGCTAGCATAAATAAAATTGAATCCAGTTCCGTCTTTGTAAAACAAAACTTTATAATTATTAGAGTGTTTAAAACCTGAATGATAGATATTGGAAAACATTGATTGAATCTCTTTCCTCAAGTTTAATGTTTCGCAATGGACTGCATTATTCATGCACCGGTTGAAAACGAACGACAAGAAAGAGAATGCAGTATTGCAAATTTGTAGACTGAAATAATTAAACCAATGAAGTTTCCTATCTTTAGCCTTCTAAGCTCCGATTTCTATATTTTTGCTAAGTCAGTTTTGCCGTCTTCAGTCATAAACTTCTTGTCTCTCGCTGATACACTAAAAGAGTTGGAAAAGTCTAACCATTCTATGCAATTTTCAGTTCAAAGTGATAGTTTTTATCAGTGTAAGCGGAGCGTAGCTTTTCATCAGGTGTTACAAAATTGGTTATCAGTATGTGCACGTTTTGTGGTGGGAAAAATGGTCTTGATACCATTAATGGAAGAGAGCTATAAATTTTATGAATCTTTTTTTTCGTATATCACATAAAACAGTTTATGTCAGGAACCCGACCGAAACGAAACAAAATACTTTAGTTATTCTCGCTCTATTTCTATACTTGCCAGGTGTAACTATATCCACTCGGTTTAGGTAGGTATCGTATGTAAATATTAAAAGATAGATGGATCAAATATGTCGTTATAACAGTTTTATTTTTAATTTTGTTCCAATCTGTCGAAACGTAACGGAACGGAACAAAAGTTTCGATCGGATCCCTGCTTAATAAGTTCTCGAAACACATTAGTTTTTTGATCGTGCAGAATAATTAAAATGTATCAAACGCACTGAATCTTATGGTCGATAATAAAAAAGTGTTTTTCGATATAAATTTACTTGTGATTCACATTATCGTCTGTAACGTTTGATATTTTTTAATTTTTCTGGCTAGGTTATCAATTTTCCTCCTTAGGCGGTCTAGGTCCAGGTTCTCAACAAGGACCAATGGGTCCGGGCCAAATGGGCCCTAACGGACCACAAGGTGGGCATCACATGGGCGGTCCCGGACAAATGGGGTCTGGAAATCAAGGAGGCCCTGGACAAATGGGCCCTGGTGCTCCACCAGGTTAGTAAAATTAATTCAACAGTTTCTCCTTTTAATAATAATTACTGCAGATAGACTTTTTTGAATTTTAAATCAGAATGAACTCTGTTTCTGATTAATAAGACGCTTTTATACAAAATTATCAGTGAACTATCTTTTTCGCATTAAATTTTATGTTTTGAATCATCAAAATGACCCAATAGACCGGGGATTTTTTTTTTTAATTCTTAGCTGAAACAACTATCCAATTATTTTGAATGTCCCGGGAAATAACCGTAGAAAATTAGTTTATTACTTGGAGGCATCCATTCTTGGCAGGGCTTCCACATTGTACCACACAGGGCTGTCACCTTTAGTCACTTTTTTTTCTCAAATCACTTTTTAGTCACGTTTTAAAATGAAAAGATCACTTCAGTCACTTTTCTTTCAATAAATTAAGACAGAGGACCCAAGGGTTAACCACTATTGATTTTAGGTCCATACCTATTTTTGAATTTTCTTGAATTCTGTTGAATTCCTCTGAATTTTCTTGAGTTCTTTTTAATCCATCTTGAATTCTTAGAAATTTCATCGAATTCTTCTCATTTCCCTTAAATTCTTCTGAATTAACTCGAATTTTACTTAACTCATTGTTTTCTTTTATTTTGCTTCCTCATAGAGGACGCTTTGTAGTCATAACATTTCCAAATATTTTTAAAATGATTTAATTAAACTTTTTTCAATAATCTGATACAACATTCTAAGCCAATGTATGACATTGTCCCGATGTATGTATGCAAGAATTTTTCAAAATAGTGAATTTTACATTTTTATGCACTTTATAGTATTTAAAAAATGGAGGTTTTATACTAAAACCTTTTTCATTTACATAATTCAAAGTTAATATAAAAAGGACTGCTTGATTCGAGACGAATCGATTGCACTGTATTATTAATACGTTTTATTGAAGAGTAAGAAAGTTATGGTCATTTATAATATTTTAAAATTTGTTTTTTATAGTAAAAATTTTCACATGAACAAAATTCAAAGTTGATGTAACGATATAAAAGACACCTTGATTCCAGACGAATTGATTGACGTATTCGTATTTTCAATGGTGGGCACTCCGTAATATTTTAAAACATTTATGATTAATTTTAAATATTGAAAAAAATCATTAATGCTTCCTTTGTGAAGAAGCAAATATATTTGCTAATTAATTATAATGAGGAAGCAAAGTCCTCATCAAATGAGCACTATACACTTATAAATGCAAACAAAGTGGAAACACTCGAATTCGTCCTGAATTTTGTTCACTCCCATTTTACTCAGTTCAGTGGAAATTTTTTTATTTTTCAAATTTTGTTCAATTCACTCAAATTCTTATTGAATGTTACCAAAGTCTCTTGAATTTCCTTGAATTCTTCTAAATTCACTCCAATTTTACTAAAATCAGTGAAATATTTTGGATTAACATTTTTTTAAATTCATTTGAATTAAACTTGAATCGTTTTGAATTCAATCTGAATTCTTATGAATTCATCCAGAATTCATTCAAATTCACCTGGATTATTAATGCACATTAGTCACTTTTAGTCAATTGTAGTCACTATGGGTTAGAAATTAGTCACTTTAGGTCACTTTTTCGGTTTAAATAGGTCACTTTTTTAAGTAAATTAGTCTGATTGCTGATTAGCCCTGATTGTTGGAAAAATTCTTTGGATAGAAATTTTGTAATAGTGAAGAAAAGATTTAAGAGTATCAAACGAAGCAATTAAAATGGATGAAATAAGTAATGCAACTCTCTGAGTTCTGTGTAACAAAATCCATATCTATGTTTCAAGATTTCTTTTTTTTTTAGCGTGATTTTTGTTCTACCTAAGATTAAATCGGTACCTCCATGCTATAGTGTCCAATCTGGGGTTAGCAGTCCAAACTCTCCAATCTCGTTTTGTGTTGGCGCCTAGCGGCCGCGAATGCGTAGCGGCGCTAGGCTCCAACACAAAACGAGATTGGAGAGTTTGGGACTGCTAACCCCAGATTGGAGAGTATAGCATGGAAGTACCGAAATGTAGTGTTTGATTGTTGCTTAGAGCCGAGATTGTTGCTTTGTTTGTTTGCATCTATATCGTTTGGTATTCTTTAATTTTTCTTGCTTATCAGGTCATCAAATGTCCTTCCCAGGAAGTCTAGGTCCAGCCTCCCAGCAAGGTCCGATGGGCCCGGGGCAAATGGGTCCTAATGGACCACAGGGTATGCCTCACATGGTTCAAGGAGGCTTAGGACAAATGGGATCTGCTAGTCAAAGTGGACCAGGTCAAATGGGTCCTGGTGCACCACCAGGTTAATAATTATCAAATGTTTAAAGTAGTTTTAAGAAGGTTCATTCTTTTAATTGTCGAAACTTTGTAATATTCAAAAACTTATCTCGACAGGCATTTAAAACGTAAACTTCTGAATTTTCTGACTTTCAAATTATTAATATGTTTCAGGAGGTCCGAATCAAATGCCACCACAAATGGGTCCAGGAGGAGGTGGGCCAGTACTTCAGCAAGGAGCTCCAGGTCAAATGGGACCAGGCGCACCACCTCAAGGTCAAATGGGACCTGGAGGTGCTGGACCAATAGGGCCCGGTGGTCCCAGTCCTATAACTCAAATGAGCCAGGCAGCCCCTGGACAAATCCCCGGAGGGCCTCCAGGTCCCCCTGGACCTCCTGGATCAGGTCAAGAAAACTTGAATGCTTTGCAAAAAGCCATAGATTCCATGGAAGAAAAAGGACTCCAGGAAGATCCTCGTTATTCCCAACTTCTTGCTCTAAGGGCACGCCAAGGAACCACCATGGGAGAAAAACAAACTTTCAGTTCCCAACAGCTGCAGCAACTTCGGTAAGCCATTTATTTGCGAGGGTTTTGTTCATTTGCAGAAACACGTTCTATGCATTCACAATGATGCTATTTTGGAATAAAATATTCACAGATAAGAGTGTTGAATTGTATTACTAAAGTTTGTATTATTATACTTTACAGTATGCAGATAATGGCTTATCGATTATTAGCTCGAAATCAGCCTTTGTCACAGCAATTAGCACTCGCTCTTCAAGGTACGTTGTGTTTTCTAAAGTAACAATTTGGTTTTATTTCTACTCTTTGGGTGACTACTCTCATCTTTTGTTTTAATTTTTTTCTTGCGTTGCGTATTTTTAATTTTACGCTTTATTTCTTTTTACTTGCTCTTATCGCACGTTGCTGACCATATTAATAGTAGAATAGAATTTAGATATAAAACTTGTAGTCATTGACGTATAAAAAGTTTTCCGCTACCGAAACGAAATTGAGCTCTACTTGGTTCCGGTTTCGCGACTAAAACAATAGTTCTGTGCTCGATTTTATTTCAGTAGCACTCCTTGGAGAAAATAATTTGCTTTCAAATTTCGCTATTTTGTCTTGTTTGCTTGAGATTTAGCTAAGTACAAAAGTAGAGTAGAATGATCCCTGGACCAATCCTGATTTTGAAATGAATTTAACCAGGTGGAGGTCCTCCTCCAGGTATAGCCCAAAGATCAATGGATCCATCTCAGGGTCCTACGGCTGGGGCACAAGCACCTGGTGCCAATATCATGGGACCCGCAGGTGCTCCGAGACCTGGATCTCAAACACCCCAACAACAACAACAACAACAACAACAACCTCAACCAGGAGCTAAGACCAATAGAGTTACCAGCCTTGCTAAACCTGCTGGACTTGATCCACTTTTAATTCTCCAGGAACGAGAAAACAGGTAAAGAATTCAAATAAAAAGTAGAGATTAATAGAGAAATATTAATAAAAAAAATTGGAAATAGTAAAGTGCGTAAAAGCATTATCAAATTTTCATCAAAGTAAATATACTTACAGAGTCGCTGCACGAATTGCTCTCAGAATGGAACAGCTCAGCAATTTGCCTACAAATATGCCGGAAGACCTTCGAGTTCAAGCACAAATCGAACTAAGAATGCTGCGAGTTTTGAATTTCCAACGACAACTTAGATCTGAGGTATCTTTCAATGTTTACACACTTTTGATGTTTTAATGGTCTAAATTTTAATTGTGAAATCTTTTAAATCTGCAAGTTCCATTTAATCTAAAAATTGTTTTTCCTGTTATTTCTAGATCATCGCCTGCACTCGTAAAGACACGACTTTAGAAACTGCTGTGAACGTAAAAGCATACAAACGAACTAAAAGGCAAGGATTACGAGAAGCAAGAGCCACTGAAAAATTGGAGAAGCAGCAGAAGCTGGAGGCAGAACGTAAACGCAGACAGAAACATCAGGTAAGATTTTCCACCATTATCTAATTAAATTGTTTCATCGATTAGAAATCCATAATGCCTAATAAAATTTGAAAACAAATAACATTTCTCCTTTTAGGAATTCCTTACTTCCGTTCTGCAACATGGCAAAGACTTCAAAGAGTTCCATCGTAATAATCTCGCCAAGATGGGACGTCTTAATAAAGCAGTGCTTAATTATCATGCAAATGCAGAAAGGGAACAGAAGAAGGAACAGGAGAGGATTGAAAAAGAACGTATGCGTCGTCTTATGGCCGAGGATGAAGAAGGATACAGAAAGCTTATCGATCAAAAGAAGGACAAGCGTCTGGCGTTCCTACTTTCTCAGACTGACGAATACATTTGCAATCTCACGGAGATGGTGAAACAACACAAAATTGAACAGAGGAGGAAGCAAGTTGAAGAACAAAGGCGTAAGAAAGTAATGGTAAGATATCTTTTTCACCCTTTATATTCGCGATCTAGGATCAAAATTATCAGGATTCAATTTGCTTAGAAGAAAAAGAAAAAGGATGGCGAACAAGGAGAAGAAAGCAATCCGGAAGACCCTCGTGTTGGAGTTATCGAGATTGCTACTGGTCGAACATTAACTGGGGAAGATTCACCCAGGGCGAGTCAACTTGCCGAGTTTATGGAGTCACATCCTGGATGGGAAGTGATCGAACCTGATTCAGAGGAAGACAGCGACGAGGAGGACGAAGAAGGTGAGGAGAAGAGTGACGCTCATTGTACGTAAAATTTTTTGATTATTCTAGCGATCTGTCAAGTGGCAGTATTCAAAATCTTTGAACCGTTGGTTATTTTTCAGCTAAAGATAAGCATGCGGCCGAAGAAGAGGAGAAGGCAAACAAGACGGTACACAAAGCGAAGGTGGAAGATGATGAGTACAAGACAGAGGAGCAGACTTACTACAGTATTGCGCACACAGTTCATGAAAGCGTTACTGAACAAGCTTCCATTTTGGTGAACGGAAACTTGAAAGAATACCAGATCAAGGTAAACGAGTTTTAGATTCGAGATGAAGCTTCTTTAATTAGCTAAATTGTAATTTAATATTTCTATTCAGGGTTTGGAGTGGTTGGTTTCGCTTTTCAACAACAATCTGAATGGTATTCTTGCTGATGAGATGGGTCTCGGTAAAACGATCCAGACGATTGCTCTCGTCACTTACTTGATGGAGAAGAAAAAAGTTAACGGACCCTTCTTAATCATCGTTCCTCTATCGTAAGATTGAACACATGTCTTTTTATTGAATTTCTCATTTTGTGTCCTTAATTTGTTATAAAAATTAATAATTTGTAGGACACTTTCTAATTGGGTTCTGGAATTCGAGAAGTGGGCACCAAGTGTTGTCGTCGTATCTTATAAGGGATCACCAGCTGGCAGAAGAACGATTCAATCTCAGATGAGAGCTACAAAGTTCAACGTTCTTCTCACAACTTACGAGTACGTCATCAAAGATAAAGGCGTTCTGGCGAAACTCCAGTGGAAGTACATGATCATCGATGAAGGTCACAGAATGAAGAATCATCACTGCAAACTTACACAAGTTCTCAACACGCATTATCTTGCGCCTCATCGTCTTCTTCTGACTGGTACGCCTTTGCAGAACAAACTTCCAGAACTTTGGGCGCTGCTGAATTTCTTGCTTCCTTCCATCTTTAAATCCTGCAGCACCTTCGAGCAGTGGTTCAATGCTCCATTCGCGACTACTGGTGAAAAGGTAAGTCTTTTGGTTTATTTTATATTATTATTTTTTTTACGTTTAATATACAAGCAAGTAATTGTATTTATTACGAAACGTAGGTCGAATTAAACGAGGAAGAAACGATTTTGATCATTCGTCGTCTGCACAAAGTATTGCGACCCTTCCTCCTCAGACGTTTGAAAAAGGAAGTAGAATCCCAGTTGCCTGACAAGGTAGAATACATAATTAAATGCGACATGTCCGGACTGCAGAAGGTTCTCTACAAGTAAGTTTCATTCAGTCGTCTCTAATTTTTATTGTTTATTAAATACTAATGCAGGGTTCGGAATCACGCCACTATTGACACTATTTGACATTTTTTGAACGTTGCCATTATTTTGCCACTATTTTCTCGAAATGGGCCGCTAATGCAACTATTTCCTCACTTTGCCTTTAAAAATATTTTCGAAATTCTTCGCTGATTTGCTAAAATAATATGTTTACCATCTCAAGTACAGAAATATATACCGGAAAATAGCCCCAAAGGCAAATATATACAAAAAATAATTTAAAATATTTTCAAATCATCTATTCTTTATTTCCTAAGCTTCGAAATGTACGACTATTTCGACTTTTTGAAGAAAAATATTTCAAAATTGTACCATTTTAATTTATAACACTTATTAATTGAGCAATTTAAAGTCAAAAACGTCCGAAATCGAATAATTTCAAATTCGAGTATTAAAAGGTGAACAAATTTTCATTTCAATTGTACTGTTTCAAAGTATAATTTTCAAATGGAAGCCTTATTTGTCGATATATTTTTGATTGGAAGCGTTCAAAGTTTAACAATATTTGAATGTGAATGGCTTCAAGAATTAACAATGCTAAATAAAAGCATTCATCTTTTATTAATAACAAAAATGTCAAATTTCAAAGTTTTCTGTTTTGAACATAGTTAAATTAGAAATCCTTCCCAATTAATAAGAATTGAAATAGAAAAGATTCGAGTTTCGAAAAGAATAAAGTTGTAATAAACCGTTTAGAATTCACGCAATAAAGTCTTTTAGAAATTCAAAATGTCTCCGTAGAATACAAAATTATCAATATAAATTTATGGAATTTCTTTACAATGCTGTTTCGTTAATTTTTTGTATGCCTCATAACTTAATAAGAATTGAATGGGTTTAACAATTTATTGCATTTGTGCCAAAATATTTTTATACGTATAGCTTTTGATCTCATTTTTTTTAGTTAAAAAAAACAAAAAT
Organism: Melikaiella ostensackeni; assembly: GCA_032362435.1. NCBI lineage: Eukaryota > Metazoa > Arthropoda > Insecta > Hymenoptera > Cynipidae > Melikaiella > Melikaiella ostensackeni. The sequence goes on along the minus strand of JAUMHM010000087.1, from coordinate 16,798,661 downwards.
ATTACAAATTGGAGTTCTTTATCAAGGTGTCTACTCACCTGAAAAACTTGTAATTGTCAGGGAGTTTTTATATACCTGGAAAATCTTGAAAATATTGTTGATTTTTTTCGAGCGTGTTTAATTTTTTTTAATTGTAATATAAAATTAAATAAGAATGTTTTTTCATTTGTAAAAGTATTTTTATAGTACTGGATTTATACTGATTTGAATCAAACTTCTTTTTATAATTTTCACTAATCTCAGGAAAATATCTTTTATGCAAAATATTAATATGTAAAATATGCACTGAATTTTAAGTATGAAGATGAAATAAAAATTTGTCTAAATTATTATTCAAATTCATGGAGTTTATGAACAAATTGAACAAATGATTAATTATGTTTTTAGTATTATTTATGTATTTAATTATTCGATGGTGAATAGTACCATTTTTGCACATTCAGATATTTACAAGGACTGAAAAAAAAACAGTATAATAAACTCGCGAAATTGTATACATATTCCGAATTTTTTGTATTAAGTAATGACAATTTGACAATTCACAGGAGGATAATAAATTTGAGTTATTCAAGTATTATGTAAGGTTTTGAAGGGGTGTAGGGCTGATTGCTTTAAAAAATGTGAAATACTTGAATGTCTCAGTATTAAGAAAAACTTATACCGGGAAAAACCTAGAAAAATTTGGAATTGTCAGAGATTTTTTTCTAGGATTTGAGAAGACAACCTGTTTATCAGGATGTTCCAAAAGACGACTTTTCGAATCTCGAACACTCCGTCCCGGAAACTGAATCTTTATAGTGAAAAAACTCTTGCGTATTTTTTCAGATTTTTAAAATAATAATTGAGCTATCGCAACGCTCTAAAAATTTTGACTGATTTTAGCCAAGAATTAAGAATTAAGTTTATAAATTGAAATCGTCAAGTGTCTAAAGGCAACCTGATTCTCCATTTGCACCTTTGTTACTTTAACGGGATTAGTGGTTAGTGGGCAGAGTACTTGAAGTACTTACACTGTAAAAAAAAAATTGCTGAAAATTACGTGAGATTCGTAAAATCACACAGTCCATCAGTGTAAATTTACGAAAATACGTAAATTCACAACAACACTGTAAGCAATTTTACGGCACTGTGTAAAATCACATCGACCAGTGATGGACATAAAGGGACCCTTGAGCAGCGCTATAATATCGCATCGTCTGTCGTAGGAATTTTCCGAACGAAAAACTGAAATTTAAGATTTTTTTTGTAATTTTCAATTTAATTTGTAATTTTACATTTCCCAAGTCATAGTTAAGTTGGCGTCTTTTGGTGATCAGACTCTTCGTTGCGCGTCGCTTATTAATTATATATCAACAAAATTCACCATTCTTGAGAATATTATTCAAAAAAAGTATCATTATTCTGTTCACGGTGAAGTGGAGCCTATTTCAGTTATTATTTATTCATAAATATGTAAGATTTCGCTTGGTTTTTGGGACGTTTCTTTACTTTTAATCTCACTTTGTTCGAAGTTGCTGAATTAGAAATGAAAGAATCAAAATACTTGAATTATTATTATGTATTTCAGAAGGATTAAAATCGATTAATTACATAATTAATTTTTAAAATTTTGACGATTACCAATTGTAACTCCTCATAATTATTTTTTTTTTATTGAAGACACTAAGAATTTCATATTTTCTGTTTGATACTTTATAAGGAAAATTTTAAACTGATATCGTGGGAAATTGAAAATTTTTAATTGAATCCTTCATAATTATACATTTTTATTTTTGATGGAAGGAGCAATTTTATTTTAAATAGAACGGGTTAAGTTTACAAGATAACTTTTTAGATTTAAAAATTCAACATTTTTTGATTTAAATTCAAATTATTCAAATTTGTGCAATTTAAAAATTAAAGCTTTTTTATACCTGCACGTCTGAATAGTTGAATATTAAAATTTAAAAAAACGGTAAAAATTAAATAATTTCTGGATGAAAATTTATAAATGAGGCAATTTAAAAATTAAAATCTTGATAGTTGAACAATACGAAACGTTTAAGTTTCAAATTCTTCTATTTTTAATGTTTAATTTTCAAAAACTGTTAAACGCTTCAAATTTAGAATTGTTCTGTATAAGATTCGTTAATTTGGATATTCTTCTTTGAATATTTTAAATTATAAATTTTTCAGTATTGCGGGTTTAAATTTGAAAATCTAAATAACCGGGAATTTTCTTCTCAGTCTGCTTGGCTACCCTGAAGTTTTAAAACTTAATCTATCAAGTTCATTAAGAGTAGGGAGACCAAGTATGACGAAAATTTGTCACCAGTTCCAGTATCAAATTTCTGGGGAGGGCGTACGCTAAACTCATGAATCCAAAGTCAGTTGAGATGTTCCCGAGGATATTTCACTCTCAATCGAGAGCAGTCTAACGCGGTTAGCGTACGTCCTTCCCAGAACTTTGTTGTTAGAACTGGCGACAATTCTCTGACAAGTTTTGTCTCCTTATTCTCATTTCGTGATCAGATCGTAAATTAATATTAACGCTTATTAATTATTATGTAAATAGCTGTACCAAAGAGTACCACGAGCGGAATAGTAACAGGCACTGGAGGCACTGGAAATGTGACGGTTGCAGGTGCAGCCAACAGCATAAATCCAGCGATTCTTGGTCACCAATACATCATGAGTCAGAGTGTTCCGGGAGTATTCCCCACCTACCATCAACAGATTTATGCCAACTACGATGAATTGCAGATGCAGATGCAGCAATCAATGAGACACATGGTCAGTTACTACGCGATCCGTAAATGAATTTGATTCATGAATTTAACTATTACTTCCTTTCTTTATTTCATCGTTGAGACGAAATAAGCAGAGATTAATAGTTTAATTTGTAGAGCAGATATGTTTATTCCCAAGTAAATTGAGTTTCACGCAGAGTAATGTACAACTTATTTTCTTAACAGTTCTTTATTCATTTAGATTTGAAGTATTAAAATTATTAGAAATTCAGACAATTTAAATTCAGTACTTCTAAAGCAGGGAGTCTACCTGACCGGGAAATTGGCCGGGAATTTTGTTTACCGCGAAAAAAACCGGGAAATGACCGGCAATTTAAAATCAACTGTCGGGTAGACACTCTGGATACTTCTACGAGTATATACTTCTTGTCGTATAGTCTCATATATTTGAAGTATAATAATAATAATAATAATAATTGTAATAATAATAATAGATTCAATGCTTTCACGATGATTCATTATGATGAAAGGAGGTGTTTCGGGTTTCAATCGTGTACAAAAACAACGAATCTTGCCGACGTTTCATGAACGTTGCAGTTCACTTCTTCAGGGCTAACGTGAAACTGAAGCTTCAGATTATGTTGCCTGTGATTGGCCAGAGCACCCACCGTAGGGAATGGTCGAACCTGATTGGC
>JAUMHM010000087.1:16770217-16781917 GCA_032362435.1 Melikaiella ostensackeni | reverse complement strand
ATCTTGGGGATATCCTTGGCATACAAAATTGGGACATTAATGGGATATCCTCAGGATATTCTGAGATATCCTCGGGATATTCCAGGGATATCGAGATTTCTGCCCTGTATGATATCATTCGCGATATCCTGAGGATATCCTGGGATGTGTCTGGGATATCCTAGGAGATAAATGGGATATCCCGCCGATATCCCATGCTGTGAGGGTATGAGCCATCATCGGCGGATGGTTACGATGATGATACTGACAGTGATGGGGAAGAGTTGGACCCACGATCTCAACGTGACTTCGCCGAAGAAGAAATCGCGAGAGCAGCTGAACGAAACTTTTCCCTCAACATAGCTGAAACTTATCTAGCAGCTGACGGTTTTGAATGGCATTCTGAACCAAGTTCCCACCGAGTTAGAACAGCGAGAGGGAATATTCTGACGAAAGGGGGGGGTTGATGGTCTTGACAGAAAGTGCTCCATTTATTCTTCGAAAAGGAAATTGCAAAGATGGCCTATGTCCCTCTTCTTTCGCATCTGCGATATTGCGGGTGCCAACGCCCACATATTATTCCTCTGTTTCCGAGGAAATCCTTTACTCACAAGGTTCAAATTTTTAGAACAGCTGGCAATCGAAGTTATGACTCCACATTTACAAAAAAGACGTCAAGAAAATATCAGGCACAACGTGAAAGACCTCATCAACCTTGTTCTCGGCAAGAACAATGCTGAGGCTATCGATGTTCCTGGGGAAGTTGTGCAACAAGAAGAAGAGGAGGCAAGAGTACGTCAAATTGAGCCACCACCAAAAAAAAGAAAGACTTGCGGCTATTGTGACTGGAAGAAGAAGCGTAAAACCCAAAGAGACTGCGATATATGTGGTTCTCCAATTTGCGGTGAGCATTCCCAAACGAAGAGAGCATGTCCACGGTACGCAACACAGAGACACGCCTGAACGGCAAACTCCACTGAATTGATCTGATTTTTACTGATAGAAACCGGCTGTGAACAATGAAGACTGAAGAGTCTGAACTGAATTGATTTTGACTGATTGAAAACGAATTGTGATTTGAAACCTCTCTTTTGGGGGCTGTAGGTACCTCTAAGAGCACTTTTTCTACAGGCTTTTTATTTGTTTACTGAAACTGTCTCTAGTCTAAGATTTTTAAGTAGGTACCTAAGCCTATTTTATGAGGCTAGTTTTGAAAAAAATTTTGTTCTTCTAATTCATATTTTACTACTATTATTTCCTATATTATCAGAAGAGTCAACTTTGTTTTACTTCATATTTTTATAATGGTGTTTTTAAATTAATAAATTAATATTTTATTGCCATTCAGCGTACTATATCAATTGTACCTCATGCTTTACGTAATATCACATTTAAGAATGGATAAAACGGAGAAATTGGACGCCCCGGTCAAAAAGACCGAGGTGTACCCTCTGCGTTCCGTGAAGGGGTGTACGGGCTGCAGGCCCAATCCCAGTGCCCAACCCCCTTTTGGTGGAGGGGCGAGGACCCACAGCAGCTCCTGCGTGGGCGAGGATCGACACTCGATCTCCGAGCTTGAAACCGTACGGTTGTTCTCTCATTGTAAAAAAACGTCGAGTCTCTGAATTAAAATTACACCTTAATTTTCCAAACTAAAAATTCGGTGTTTTCTTTTTATTTAATTTGAAATTAAATTATAGAATCCTTCTATAAGACTTTTAGCACAACGCGAGGTGAACTCTAGTTCCTCGCAGTAAGGACTCGTGATTCCTTTCGGCGGCGAAGTTCGACGGACATCGTTGGGTTGAATTCCATTTTCGAATTTCGCGCGCGAATAAACTTCCGGGCATTAGAAGCCGGGTGCCTCACTGATAGGGAATGTGTCTGACAGTGTTAGTGGTGCATGGCATGAATGTGTCTTGTGTACGTGATTGAAACCCACGTGCATCGGTACCGGTGCATGGGCCGCAAACAGAAATTCCTGTCTGGACTCTCTACCTGGACCTTTGTGTGAACTTGCTCATCATTTTCAAGATTGAGCAAAGGATTCATATAGCATTTCAGATAATCAAAATAATTTTACAAATATATTGTGTAATACATTTTAAATGTATTTTTGACAAGCTAGAACTTATACAGTAAATTAAATTACACATATAATAGCATTACTTTGAAAAAATGTAATGTAATTTCTAGCTATTTAAATCAGTGAGATTGCGTTCTGATTCACTGAAAATTCTTACTTATTTGATTCAGTGACCCATTTCTCATTAATTCAAATTTATAGAGCATATTTCTCATTGGCATAAACAAATTTCATAAACAAATTCGTAGTTTGAACAAGACGACTACTTTCAAACTTCTAATTTGCTTGTGCACTTTGTTTATAACACTCAAATTTTTCATGAAATAACAATGCACTCTACTATTAATTATAAGTATCAAGCCCAACAAAGCACGTTCAAAAAAAGTATCTAAAACTTTTAAAAATTGCTCAAACTTTGGATATGTTTATGTAATATGTGTATAATGATAAATATAATTTATTTCATTTTTAATGTTCGTATGTACTCTTAATAAATAATCAAACTAATTTTAAAAATCGACTGTGGTTTATAACTAAACAATCGTTAATAATAATATATATATATATATATAAATAAATACAGATTCTTGCTTTCTTAATGTTTATTTATCCACTATATATACTATACTATATATATATTTTTTTTGGGGATGCCTCCCGAGTATTTGAGCCGTAATTTTAAAAAGTCGTTGGGCCAGTTTTTAAGAAATCTTAATTTTTAATTTTTTTGGAGGGGGGGGTGTTATTAAGTATATTTTCGTTGGAATGATTGGATTTTGAATGTCTATTGGTGCAGATACTTTAGTTTGGCAGCCAAAAAAGTGTCTAATAGTTAAATACCACGTAACATTAAGAAGGCTTCAAAATCTTTTAAAACAGGTGCAGAAAGTTACTTTTTTTTAATTGCTCCTTCTCAGTGCATTCTACGCCTAAATAATCACAACAAAAATTAAAGTGCATAAAAATCCCTGTAATCGTATATTATGCACCAAGGATTTTACCCGAACCTTTACTCCGAGTATGATGTTTACTGGACGAGTAGTTGAATTGCGCGCTACAGGCGTGGGGAATTCAAATACGAGGCCTGTAAACATCATACTCGGAGCAAAGGTTCGGGTAAATTCCGAGGTGCATACGTTACTTTATTCCCAATAAGTATGTTTAGAATGAGTAACGCCGTCTGGGAAAAACGCATAATGTGATCATTTAAAAAAATCATTGAAAAAGTATTTCATTTTAGTTTTCGTGACATACCCAAGCCCTGTTTCTTGTAGATGAAAGTTGCACTCATATAGTTAAAGCAGACTAAATTTACCGGCGATCTCGAAAAAAAAAGAATGCTCTACCTCCGATAGGTCTGAAGTTATTGTGTCCTGAATATCTCCCTTTTACTGAATTAAATCAGACATTCAGTTTTCCGGTAATAACTTGTCTGTTGCATTCCGCGTTAAAAAATGTGCTCATAAGAATAAAAGTAAATACATTTTCCAGCTAAAGTATAAAGTATTGAATGTCCTATCTTTAATATTTCGCGAACAATTGCCTCGAAAAGTATGCAAAATTTTTATTAATTCTTGTCAAATAGCACGTTTCTCGAGGCAATATTTCGAGAAATATTCAAAATAAGACATTCAACATTTTGTACTTTTGCTGGAAAATGTATTTTTTTATTCTTATGAATACATTTTTTCATGTGGAATGTAACAGACAAGTTATTACTGAAAAACTTAATGTCTAATCCAATTCAGTAGAGGGTGGATTTTCAGGACACAATAACTTCAGACCTATCAGAGGTGGAAGATTTTTTTTTTAGTTCTCCGGTAAATTTAGTCTGCTTTAACTAATATGAGTGCACCTTGTATCTACAGGGAATAAGACTTTATTATTATGAACAAATCCAAAGTCGTCTTGTTCAAACTGCGAATTTGTTTATGATATTTGTTTATAGCAATAAGAAATATACTCTAGACCGAATCCATTTCAAATCAGGCAGACAGTGCAGCTTCATGTCACATAATCATTCGCCTCTTAAATATTTGGTTTTTGAGAGAAAATAAGACAACAATTATTATATCGTTTTGAGGAAAAAATCATTCTCGCGAAGGTATGAGTATTTGAAATTCAAAAATTGCCTGTTAAATTGCCAAATAACATGTTTCTAAAAAGATGATTTCACATAGAAAAAGTGTACTGTCTTCTAATGTTATTTCTAAGCTTATTACAACAAGAAACATACTTTTATTAGAATAAACTTTTTTATTTTATTTTGACAACACGTACCCGAAAAATGCTTCCATGTACTTGTACCGAAAATTCGGTACAAATGGACACCGTTTTCCAGGTCCCGTTATTTGTACCAAAATTTCCATGACCTCCCCAGGTATCTAATGCACCTGTGCACTCGAAGGTGCGAAACCATCACTGGTTCATAACTTCGAAGCCATACCCGGGTGCCAGAAGAGTACCAAAGCACTTGCGAGATGGATGCAAAGACCATGTGGTCACCCATCTCATGGTTGTGAGGCGTGGCCATGGGTGTGATTTACCGTGGTTCTACTGGGAGCCGGTTTCATTTTCATGGATGGCAGTCGCTCCCAGGGGGACCCTGCAGTGATTCTTTGACCAATTTTTTAATTATAAAATTTAAAGTGTACAGTTTATATACATATGAAATTTATTACTTATACATATTAGGGTGAGTCGAAAATATAAAATTCTGGAATTTTAAGTCGCTACAACGCGAAAAAGTAGCGTATTGAGATCATAAAGAAGTATAATTAATTTGAAATCGAAAGACATGCAGCTTGGCCAACCATGTTCAATAAAAATGTTTCAAAAATTCCTTCTTTGCAGAGTTTTCAAATTTTCTTAAGTTGCAATTTTATTTACATACCTGAAGGTCAAGAAAGTCCTCCCAACTTTTTTCGGATTTTTATCAATCATTTTCTAAGAGATAATTCCTGTTTAATTCACCCCTGTTTTCGGAAAAAATTCTCAACACCTTTGTGAATAGGAGGAGAATTTTTTCGGGTACTTGAAAACTTTCCAGTGACAAAAATGCACTAGGAAAAAAATCGCCATCGCTCAGACCAAGGAATAAAAACTGGAAATACAGCGAATTTTTAAAATTTTTATTTTGGTAGTTAATAAAATTATGTTTATTACATTTGTTTAAACACATTTTTGAGTATGAGTAGGCTCCATTAGCATAAAAATACACTTGGAAAAAATCGACAAGACCGAGGAGTCGAAATTAGAATTACAGCAAATTTTCAAAATTTGAAATTTGGTTTTTAATAGAATTACTATCTTCATTTGTGTTTTAAAATTTTTTCGAGCATGTGTGGAGTTTTTAAGCATAGCAATGAACCAGAAAAAGCGAAAATAATTCTACTAAAAACCAAATACTAAAGTTTGAAAATTTGCTGTAATTCTAATGTCGACTTCTGGGCCTTGTCGACTTTTTGTCGAGTGTATTTCTATGCTAAAAAAGCCCATACGTGCTCAGAAGAATGTTTAAGGCACAAGTTATAAAGATAATTCATTAAATACCAAAATAACAACTTAAAAAATTCGCTGTAACCAAGCTGCGTGTATATCGATTCCAAATTAATTAAACTTTTTTAGAATCCCAATACACTACTTTTTCGCGTTGTATCGATTTCGAATTATAGAATTTTGATTTTCGACCCACCTTAATACATATGGCTGTGTAGTGGCAGTATAGAAATATTGGTAAAAGTTTCGGTGAATATTCCCGCTGAAGAAAATGCTGGAAGAAAGTAAGCCGGAAAATTCGTCAGGTCCAGGAAAAATGTTTCTAATTTTTTTTTGCTATCCACTATTGTGCCCAGGCACGTTGTGCCGCACATGGTTGAACTCACGTACACGGTACGCTATATAGCCCTATGCTACTTATACTCTCAAACATATCATTTGCATACTTTCTATCTGTGAGGTATCCGGATATAAGGATCCTCTAGGGAAGGATGCGCCAATGTTCCCCCTCCACTCAGCCTCCACCGTGAAAGTGGGATAGGAAGTGATGTCATACTATGTGAGCATGCTCTCGTTTACACCGTGCGCTGGCGCTACACCTGTGTTCAGTCGACTCCCACTACCAATACCCCGCACCTAACCGGACTTTCCAGCAAACTCCGCTCGACCAATCTGCAGTCGGCTAGCGGTTTAGCGCATCCTTCCCTAGAGGATCCTTATCCGGATATTCGGAACTGCGACCTGACGCCGGCGGTAGAGCAACTAATTTTTCCTCAACTTTCCCTAACGTCTCGTTCCGCTCATTTTGTTTCAAGCTACTCGCTGCATTGTCGTCTCTATACCTATCTTCCCTCTACGCAGGCACGACCCTGCATAAGAAGCAACTATGCGTAGACGTGTGCGTTGAAGCGCGTTTTCTTATACGTTATGTGTTATGCTTATGCGTTATGCAAAAGTGTGTGCTTCCCGCTTTACCCGCCCGATCAAATTTTTGGCCCGATGGCCAACGGAGTGCCGGCGATAAAACCATGAACTTAGAATACATGATCTAGCCTAGCCATCAGCGCTCCCACCTTCGTCCCAAGTCGCGCGACTTAAACCGCATCCATCTTGGTTACCATAGTAACGCGAGCATCTCGGTTACAAACAAATCCATTTAAAAGTTTCAAAATCATTAGACAATAACAAGTCGGTTAATACATCTGTTAATCGTTTGAAGTACATAATTTACCATTTAATATAGTAGTTGCGAATTTCCGAACTGTGAATCTGTCATTACAAGCAAGAAATACATAAAACTGCAAATATTAAAAATGGATGTATTTTTTAGAAAAATTTAATTTAATCATTTTTTTTGTTTGTGTACTGTTATAATCATAAATTAAAATTCACAACTTGCCATTTTTTCATGCTCTGGTGAATTATGCGTCTTAAATTACAGAGAAATATATCTGCATAATTAACAGAGGGCTGCAACTATCACGAATCTGTAAAGCTTGTAGAAAAGATTGCAAGGGACACAACAAAATTTCACAAATCAAAAAAAGACTTCCAACTACCTTCTTTCCATCACTTTGGGACACAACAAAATTGTCCCTTGCGCAAGGGGCACAACAAAATTTACAAATAAAGAATGGACTTCCAACTACCTCCTTTCCATCACTTTCTTTTTCTCAAATCACTTTTTAGTCACTTTTTAAGCTAAAGTCACTATACTTAAGTTTTTTAATTGGAAAGATCACTTCACTCACTTTTCTTTCAATAAATTAACTTAGAGGTTAACCATTATCGAATTCAGGTCTATATCTACTTCTGAATTTTCTTCAATTCTTTTGAAATATTTTAGGGTATTTCAAAAGATTCTAAGGCCTTTTTAAAAGATTCAAAAAATTTTAGGGGATTTCGAAGGATTTTAATGATTTTAGGTTATTTTTTAAAATTACAAGGAAATGTCAAAAGCTTTAAAAAATTCAAGATATTTGAAATATTTTAGGATATTTTAAAATTGTCAAAGGCATTTTTAAGGGATTTACAAAATTTCAGGGAATTTCGAAGGATTTTAATGATTTTAATATAGGTAAGTTAGGCAGGTAATGTGATTTCGAAGGATTTCAAAAGCTAAAAGATTTGAGAAGATTTTCATATATTTTTTGCGATTCATTTTAATTCTTCCAAGCTCACTTCAAACTTACTGAATTCATGATTTTTAAAAATATTTTTGAATTTTTTGAAAACTTAAATTGAATTTTCATGAATTTCATCGAATTTTTCTCATTTCCTTTGAATCCCTCTAATCTCATTTTAATTTGACTGAAATCAATGGAAGTTTTTAGATTTTTTGAATTCGGAATGGAATGAAGTTTGAATCAAATAATGGAAGAGAAATTTTGTGAAAACTTGCAAGCATTTCAATTTATAAAACATTAGACATTTAAGGTATTATGGTCAAGGTGCGGATTTTTCTATAGATTTTTATTAAAAAATCATATGAATTCTAGAAAGCAATCGAAGAATATTTGTCCAAACAAAAATTTTTTGCACTGCACAGTTTTTTCTGAAGAAATTCGTAAAGTTTACATTGAGTGTATGGTAAGGCGTGGTTTCTATTTAATTGCACAACTTCCACTCTATGGATCTACATGAAATTTTTTTCACCTGTAGAATAAGCGTCAATTAGTAAGTAGCCTTTTTAAACACAAAATTTTACTGCACAGTAATTATAAAAAATTGATTAACAAAAGTATTGTTCCATCAAATGCGCACACTTGGCAACGATGTAAATTCTAGTAACTCGATGTGTGCGCATTGCGTGCATTACGGGATCGCGAGCGGACATACTGACACGGACTTTCACTGAATTAGGTTAGGTCTCTAGGAGTATTTCCTAGAGACTCTAATTAGAACTTTCTTTCTCGAACAAAAAGAGATAGAACGCACCACAGCGTTGCCACAATTAAAAAAATTGGGGATATCTTGAACTGAGCAACTAACGTTTTGGTTTGCGCCAAAGTTCAGCATGATCATAATACCTTAAGGTTCAAAAATCAAGTTTGAAAATACTTTAGAAACATCTTCCAGATTAATAATTTATTTTCATATTTTGATAAAATCGATAACATTCCAAAAACCAGCTGATTTTCCTTTTCACATCTGTAGATAAACATGTTAAATTATAATATTAAAAAAATTACTGCAATGAATTCGATAAGATAAAAAGTTATAAAAATAGAAGTATACCTAATATAGTTCTTTTTTGTAAGATAAGATTCAATTAATATAATCGTCACGTAGAAAGCAGAGAAGATATGTTATTGTTGATCCAAAAAAGAAGTTTTTTTGCTGATGTTTCTCTTATTTGGTTGCTTATGTTGATCCACTCTTTTATTGTAAAATAAGCCTCAAAGCCAAAACTTTGGTAAATGATTCGTAGAAACATATTTATTGGTAAAGAAACCGCAATATGTTTTCAAAATGTTTTCAACATTTTGAACAGCGAAATTGTTCCTAACGTGCCTACAAATTTTTAGAAGAAATTATATCAAAGAATTTTGAAAAATTATATGTACCTTTTAAGATATATTATCAGATTTAGGGTGAAATAAGTCAAGTTTTACATTTTTCTTTTAATCAGCTCAACAAATTTGCTAGTTTTAAAATTATATTTTCGTTAAAAAACAAAAGAGGCAACGTTAATAATACTATACCTTGACCATATTTAACTTTTATTTAGTAATTTTGCTTCCCCATAGAGGAAGCTTTATAATGATGAAACATTCCTCTTTCTACGAAGCATTTACCAAAATTTTGGCCTAAGCCTTATTCTACAGTAAAATATTGGATTAACATAAGCAACGAGATGAGAGAAACATCAGCAAAAAAGACTTTCTTTTCGATTATCAATAACATGACTTGTCTGTTATCTATATTACGATTATATTGATTGAATCTTGTCTTACGAAAAAAAACTATATAAGTACCCCGGCGAAAAATTCGGATAGGAATTCATACCGAATCATTTCGAGCCAATGCGAATTATTCCGAAATATATATCCGAAGCAATCCGAATCAGTCCGAACCAATCCGACAAAAGTCCTCAATTTCGTTCGATCCAAGTCGGTTAAAAATTAATCCAACTCAATCCGATTCAATCCGAAATTTCAATTCGAATTAGTCCGAACCAAATATTTAATCCGAATGAATCCTAATCAATTTGAACTCGGATTGGCCTAAACCGATTTCCAATCCGAATAAATCCAGTTTAATCCGAACTCGGATTCATTCGGATTGAAAATTCAGTATATGTGAATCCAAGTTCAGATTGATTTGGATTCATTCGGATTGTAAATTTGGTCCGGATCGGTTCGGATTAATTCGGATTGAACCGGAACGAATGAAATGGAGAACTTTTTCGGATATGTTCAGATTGATTCGGATACAGATTTTGGGATAATTTGGACTGATTCCGAATAAATTCCTATCCGAAACTTTCGTCAGCTGATTTTCGAAACGTAATCGATTTTATTGAAACATGAAAATAAATTATTAGTCTGGAAGATGTTTCTGAGGCTTTTTTAACTTTACTTTTTGAACAGAAAATGAAATTTTTCATACGAGCCTCTTATTAAGAGAATAGTAAATGAATTTAGAGATGAAAATTCTTCATTGAAAGAATTTCTTCATTAAAATTCTCCCCCACTGGAATGTTAAAGGTTTTAATTAATATTGCCTCATTATGTTGTTGCAGTCCAGAAAAGATATAAATAAAAACAAGCATGTAATTTATGTGCAATAAAACGATGGATGATCACATATTTCCGACATGGAGTGGTATATGAGCCACTATTTGTACACCATCCCCAATAAATGCTGCATAGCTCTTTTTATTGCTAATAAAAATGAAAAAAAATCATTCTGGAAGGGAGCGTTGCAGAATATTTTTGCTGGAACGTTGGAGCATGAAATTCCGAATAATTTTCCGAATGGTTAGAACAGCAGTGTAGGGCAGGGGGATGGATATAGGGGATGCTTAAGGTTTATGTGTAGATATCTGTGTGCCTATAAGGCAGGGTAGGAAGTTGCTCGGTCGAAAGCGATAAACTGCAGTCGTTTCTCGTTACGCGAACGGATGGCGCGCCAGGAAAGATTTTCCCGTTGGGTCACGTGCGAATGGCTCGACACGGCACGAGATGAAAATCGTTTGCTCGTTTGCACGCTCGCATTCGAAAAGGCCGGATATTCGCGTGTCGTCGCGACACCCGACGCTCGAATACTGGAATGTCGTCTATTTCGTATATATCTCGGTACTCATTGCAGATACTGCACTACAGAATAATTGCCTGGTTATGGCTACTTTCTTGACGCCTTTAAAAGTACACTCTTGGAAATGTCTATAGCGACTTCGATTTTACTATAAATGTAAATGGCCCAATTCCAATAAGCATAGATGTTATGGCCTTGGCCAGGTGATTGTAATTAAATAAATTGATCTTAAATTCTTTTTTGTCAACTGGCCGTAGAAATCCTTTATTAAGGTGTAACATTATAAACGTTTCATCCGTCGACGCCGGACCTCATCAGTAGTAAGACTAAAATCTGTTGAGAACCACTTTAACAAAGACTTGGTGAATCACAATTTGTTACTTCAAAATACATCTATTCAAAATTCAAATTCAATTTTACCACCAGATCTTCAGAAAAATACAAGTTTTAAAGGTGATGATGTGAGATGAACTCATCATATAGATTTCATTATTCCATTACACATGACTAAATTTTTAGAACAACTCAAAATATAATGCGATAGTGCAATAAGCAACTTTATATTTAATTTCTTAAATTTTAATATAACGATGGTCCCAGATATGTATCGAAATACAATTTTTGTGGGCCAACACGATACATCTATCTCCGAGACCATGATTATACTGCAGTGTTGCCGGAATAAGCACTCTAAACTTCCCGACAGCTCGATCGAAAATTCCCAACTTTTTCCGGACAAATTTTAAGACTTCCCGGAAATTTCCCGTAAATTCAAATAATCTAAAACTATATAGAAAAAAATGATTTATTGAATTTATTAAATAGTAAAGTCTGATTTTTGCATCTCTGTTATCTCTGGCATGCCCTGTGGCTGTTCC
>JAUMHM010000087.1:16735162-16745545 GCA_032362435.1 Melikaiella ostensackeni | reverse complement strand
GCACACATGCGAGGATCGTATTAGTGAGAGTGGGAGAGAAGGAAAGCAATATCGGAAACTCGGCAAGCGCTCTCGCCCGTTCTTTCCCTTCTCCTCTAAAATCAGCGCTTTTGCTCTTAGGTCCCTTTCTTCGGAGCGCGTCACTTATTTTTTTTTGGTCAAAAATGCAACTTTTTGGCAGAAAAATTACCTGTTTTGGTTCAGGTTTCAACTATTTTGTTGGAAATTCAACTATTCCGTTGAAAATTAACTTTTAAGTTAAAACTTCATATTTTTGGATTTGAAATTCAACTGTTTTGGAGGAAATTCATCTTTTCGGCTTGGAAATTAAAAAATTTGGTTAAAATTTGGTGAAAAACTGTTTAGTTGAAAATTAACCTATTTTGATTGAGCATTTAACTATTTTGGTGAAAAAATAAACTATTTGGTATAAAATTAATTTTTTTGTTGAAAATTCATACTTTTGGATCAAAAATTCAACTGTCTTATAGAAATTTTATTATTTTTTTATTTGAAAATTCAACATTTCGGTAGAAATTTGTTTTCTTTTTTGACTGAAAAATTCTTCTTGGTTGAAAATTTAACTCTTTTGTTGAAAATTCGTCTTTTTTGTTTGAAAATTCATCTCTTCTGGTAGAAATTTAATTTTTTTGGTCAAAAATGCAACTATTTGGTTGAAAATTAATCTGTTTTTGTTGAGAATTCAAATATTTGGTTTAAAAATTGATCTCCTTTGGTATTTTTTTCATCTTTCTTAAATAAATATGCAACTTTTTGGTTGAAAATTTATCTTTTTTTTTGTTAAAAATTCAACTATTTGTTTGAAAATTCATGTATTTTGTTGAAACGTTGTCTTTTTTAGTAAAAAATTAATCCTTTTGGTTGAAAATTCAACTTCAGGCTCGAAAATTCGTCTTTTTTGGTACAAATATAATCATCTTGGTTGAAAATTCAACTATTTGGTTGAAAACTTTTATATTTTATTGAAAATTTGACTGTTATGGTGGAAAATTAATCTTTTTGGTTAAAAATGCAACTGTTTGGTTGAAAATTAATTGTTTTGGTTGGGGATTCAATTACTTTGTTGAAAATTCGTCTTTTTTTGTTTGAATTCAACTGTTTTTAAATGAAAATAAAATCTGTTTTGATTGAAGATTCGTCTCTTTATTTGAAAAATTAATTCTTTTAACTAAAAATTTATCCACTTTAGTTGAAAAGTCAAATATTCGGTTCAAAATTCACATATTTTGTTGAAAATTATTTTTTTTTAATGAAAATTTAACTATTTTGGTATAAAATTAATCTTTTTCGGTTAAAAATGCAACTGTTTGGTTGAAAATTAATCTTTTTTGGATGAAGATTTAACTACACATTTTGTTGAAAATTCGTCTATTTGGGTTGGAAACTCATCTATTTAGTTAAAAAGTAACGTTTTGGTTGATAATCTATATTTTTGGTTATAAATTCAACTGTTTTGTAGAAAATTGAACAATTTTGTTGAAAACTTTTTTCTTTCTTGACTCAAAAATCTTTTTTGGTTGAAAATGTAACTCTTTTCTTGAGAATTCGTGTTTTTTGTTAGAAACTTCCTGACGAGGATAATTTAGAGTTATCTGAAATAGTGTAAAAAGTGCTGAGATTAAAGTTAAAAGTTTTTCTTTTGTTAGGAATAATGAAAGGAAAACTTGATTTTCTATTTAAAAAAACGAAATGAAGAGGTACCTGCCTTCCCTTTATTTTCCTTTTTTGAGCTATCTGTGACTGCAGATTAATTTCTTTTAAATTAATTGTTTTAACCGCATCATTCAGTAATAAACAAATATTAAAACAAAAGAATTTATAAATCCAGCAACTGCGTGTTGAATGAACGGAAGAGCAAAATTACAGAGCGGGAATAGTACACAGTTAAATAGTTGAATTCTCAACCAAAACAGATTAAATATCAACCAAAAATTTGCATTTTTAATCAAAAAAATATTAAATATAAATATTAAATAAAATTAAATAATGAATATTAAATATAAATATCATTTCTACCATGAAAGATGAATTTTCAAATCAAAAACATGAATTTTAAAAAAGAGCTATAGCACATAATAACATTTTTAACCAAAAGAAATTAATTCTCAACCAAAAATATAATCGTAGACTTTTCAACAAAAAGGAATTAACTTTCAACCAATAATAGTTGGATTTTGTTATTGGGTTCTATTAACAAATATTTAGTGTAAAATATTTTTAATTTAATATTTTTAAATTGTCCGATTTTTAGTTGAAGAGTTTGAAAAATGATTCGTTTAAATTTGAAAAATATTTGATTTGAAGATTCAAGAATCAAAAATAATTCTGAATGTAGTGTTAAAAATTAAACAATTTAAAATTAAAAAGTCAAAAATTGTGTTTAAAATCAAATTAGGTAAGAATTGGACTATCTGAAATTGATACCCCAGTAATTGAATAATTAATTTAATTCGGAATGGTTACAATGTCACATTTCTGAATTTTCATGTTGAACTCTGAAGTTTCAATTTTTCTCTTTCATAAATTTTAA
Source organism: Melikaiella ostensackeni (assembly GCA_032362435.1). Taxonomy (NCBI): domain Eukaryota; kingdom Metazoa; phylum Arthropoda; class Insecta; order Hymenoptera; family Cynipidae; genus Melikaiella; species Melikaiella ostensackeni. Next base: position 16,742,994 of record JAUMHM010000087.1, on the reverse strand, counting down.
TTTTACAATTAAAATTGAAATAATTGAATTTTGAAAAGAATAATTAACAATTCGAAAATTGTTAGTTTTTAAACGATTCAAATTTACTTAAAATAATTAAAATTTTAAAGCGTGTGAGCATGAAAAAGTTTTACCATCACAATTATTGGTAATTAACCGTTTTTGCAGTTTATAAATGAAGTTTGGATTCGTTTTATTTTTAATGTTTCGTATTAAATTTTTTTTTTATTTTTGATGTTTTCTATTTGAAATAACTTTATTTTGAACGTTTTTTAGAATAATTCAATTTTAAAGGTTTATGATAAAAAAAATTTCCATTTTTAACGGTGAATTTGACGCTGATCTTATTTTTTGATCTCAGAAAAAAATGTCGAATCAATTTTCATTTTTCTACATGATAACAATATACAATTTTAGAATTTCAGAAGCTTTGAAAGTGAAGCATTAAATTTAGTTTTCAATTAAAAATTTTCGATTTGTCAAATTTTAGTCGCTCCGTATTGAAAATTATTTAAATTCAAGGGTTTTCAATTTTTAATTATTCAATTTTGAATGCTCTTAATTAGAAATAATACAATTTTAATTCCGTAATCTCAAATTGTTTGATTTATAACGTTTTTAGTTCAAAATCCTTCAGTATATATATTTTTCAATTTGGAAGGCTTTAAATTCAAAATTATTATTATTTTTTGTTTCAAAAATTCACAAAATTGTTAATATTTAAAAATTTGTTTAATGATGGATTTTCGAATTTTTTATATTTTAAATATTAAGAAATAAAAATCCTGGCAAAATTTTAAAATTTTTTACAGATTTGCCTATAACTTGGTAAAAAAGGGTTTCTTAGGTCGCTAATTTCAACTTTGACGTCAAAAGTTACAAATTCAAAATGGTGGATCCAATATAGCGGCCAAAATTTTAAAATTTCTGCAGATTTGCTTGAAACTTGGTGCAACAGGGTTTTTTAGGTCGCTTATTTCTAGAGATGGGTAGTGACAAGAGTCTGACCGACACTGACCGACATTGTCCGATACTATAGTAAATTTTGGACAAATTGGAGAAAGTCATATTTCTAGACAAATGTTAGTGGAAATTTGTTGAAATAAATATTTACCGTTTTGCAGAACCCATAAACCCTAATTGTAACTGAAAGTTAAAGCTAAACATGTTTTTGAAATATTATATTGGAAATATGTACTCGGATGTACAACATAACCTTACAATCTGTATCCTCATTTAGCGCTATTTTCGAAAAATGAATGTAATGTGTAAGTGATTCATAGAATAAACAAAACGAACGTAAATTGAGATTGAGCATGAAGTTTAATTAAGTACACAAATAAGAGAAATAATTCGTGTATAGAAAGAAAAATATTATTTTATGTTAAAATGAAAGAAAGTTGGAAGTAAAATGTAGTAAATGCATTTATATGCAAAATCAGAAAATAGTTTTTTTTCAAAAAATTAAGAATAAAGCGTAAGAACCCTTTTTGACACACAAATCTTCCACATGAGAATAATTCTTAATAAACAATTCGTAGAAAAAATGAAGAACCTACTTTAAATAAAAAACGTTCTTCATGTTCTCGTAAAAATGTTTAATTTGAATTGCTCCTGTGTCAAAAAGTTTCTTTTAATGATGATATAACGATGGATTTTATACAATAATTACAGGCGTACATTTGGAAGGAATCATAAGTGTTATATTTTTTTATATTTTATATTTTACTTGTATATCTATAGAAGAATCTAGGGAACCAAAGCTTTTGAAGAATAATCGTTGTAAGCCTCCTAAAGCCTATATAAATTGTGCATATTTCGACGATATTTAAATGTTTGAATTATTTAAAATATTTTTATCTTAAAAAATATATAATGAATTCACAAAAATTGTAATTCGCAGAACAAAACATTACAAGCTTCAGTGTTTATAGCCATATACGTCCCAAGAAAAGGAATAGGTTAACGGCCGAAAGAGCTGGCAAAACTGTCTATATCTCCAGAAACTTGCGATCTTTGGAGCCAGCACTAAATGCAGGATACTGAAATTATATTTTGAAAAATATAATTTTTTGCTTACCAGATCAACTAATTTTTATATAATCAGAAAAGTGACTATCGGATGGATATGCTTGTTTTATACAATAAATAATAATTTACATTGTATTTCGACAAATTTATACTTCATTTTGGTGGTTCATCACTTACAAAAAAAAAATATTTTAGGGATAATTCATAAATTACGAGATGCGTTTTGCTTTTGTTTATATCGTTGTATTCTTTTTCCCTCCACGGAAATGATATCCTCATCTTCATTTAAACAAAAGAAAAACTCGTCACGTAATTTATGAATGATCCCTTAAAACATATTGTTCGTCCAAATATTGTAAAATGTTCATTATACAAATTATTTTTATTTCAAAACATATTTTCCGTTAAAAAATAATATGTTCATTTTACGTCAATAATATACGTCAATAAATAAAATATAAATAAATAATAAATATGACGTTCATATACGTCAATAAACAGGCATTATTTATTCGAAAAATGAGTATTAAATAACCAGAAGCTACATTGTTTTTGATAGATTTTGACTTCTCTTTTGAATTGAATAAAATTTGGTTTACAATATATGAAACTGGCTTGAACTGTGAATTTTCCCATGCATTTATATTTATTTTTTAAAAGATGACAGATTTTTTTACAGTGATGTGACGGATTGGCCAACCTGCCTCGAGCACGGGGCAGGTTGGCCATGTTGGTGGGGCAGGTTGTTCAATTCGAGAATAAATAATATAACATTCTACAATAAAAAGGAGTGTCAACAAAAATGACATCTTATTCACTTATTCAATAGTTTTTCTTCAATCCAAGGCTATTGTTTACAAAATAATCATCACGTTAGAAAAAAGTTTTTATTACAGTGAATCATTCAAACTTTTTGCACGCTTTTCACCGAACTCTTTTCTTTGGTTGGATCCACGGGAGTTTGAATTTTTTGTTTTAATTAAGCTTTGTTTGTCGATGCATTTTGAACTTGTTTTTTGTTCTTGCTTGTTTCATTCTCAGCCTACAGAGCTGATTTGACTGGCGAGTCTGTCAAATCTGCGCTTTCCCGGGATTTTCGCCTTTTTCTCTTTATCGTCCTTAGTCCAGCTTTTGGGAAAGGCCTGATGTCTTCCAAAGAAATGTTTGCGTCTTCACTTTTGTCTTTTTTATGACTCATGCTGAGTTGGATTTCGTTTTCAGAATTGGGACGGTCAATTTGGACTTTGTTTTCAGGATTTGGGCGATCAGTTGAAAATGCAGGCAAACATTCATCTTCAGTGAAGATGTGCGAATTCAGGGGCCAAATTTCAGATACTCGGAAACCCGCCATGATGTTTTGAGGGGTGCAAGCGAGAGGCAAAGCTTGAGCAACGAGTTTCGGCAAATCGTATATCGTCATGGTCTTGTCAGGAATCGTGGTCCCTGCTCCGAAAGAAATTGTCCAACCACCGCCGGCCATGTTTCTAAAAATGGGATTAATTTGTAGGTTAAGGAATGTAAACAATTGATCCAAGCGATACCTCATTTCGAAGCTCATGGCATAGACAATTAGGAATCATATTCAGTTGGTTTGAAATCAGTTGTTTATTGATCCAGAAAACGAAAAAATCGGGAAGCGAAAATTTTACTCACCTTAGTTGAAAACATTTTTTCGGTTGTATTTTTGACACGCGAATGCACAATGCGATAAAATCACGCCAGAAGTCTTTTCACAACGTAGTACACTCGTACACGGCGCAGTGGCGCTACAAACATTTCCGGTATTTAAAAAAAAGCATTGGCCAACCTGCCCCGTTGGCCAACCAGCCCCGGTCTCCCCTACTAATTATTCTACATGCAAAAAAATGTAAAGATCACTGTGTTATTTTTTAAAAGTGATTTTATATACTAAACGTGACATAAAAAGGTAAATTTTCCCACTCCTATATTTTGACCATTGACCACGAACAATTATGAACTAGTAGAAACTGGTTTGTAACTTTTTCTCGTCCCTTCACGATCGTGCTTTAGTATCTCCATTTTCTCATTCCTCATTAATTTTATTGTTCGTCAAACTTTCAATTGCCCATTATTTTACAGACACTAGGGAAATTTCAGCGGCTTATAAAACTGTATTTATCGCTTTTCTACTCTTTTCTTCGCACCGCTGGAAATATGCAATTTTTCATAATAGTTTAATACTCTCAACTTTAAATGAATTTTGTTTTATGATTGGAAAGTCATTACTGAAAAACATCAATGTCTCTATAATTTTTTCTTTATGAATAAAAAATATTACAAATTTTTATTACAATAAAGTAGCGAATTTTAACGTTTAGCGTTTAACTATTGTGGAGCCGTAGGTTTGACACCGAGGATGGATGTAGGCACTCGATGCTATTGAATGTCTACATCAAATTCGTCTGTCGGTAACCATCTGCGTTCGAAAGTTTTGGATTTCTGCAGTTTTCCACTCCCCTGACCAAATGTTCAGGTGAATGGAAGCGCATCTAATGAAAATCCGGCTGCAGACGGAAGGGGACTTTAGAAATTGAAAAAACTTACAGGGATCTTAGATATGTAAAAACACGAAAAGGAGTGAAAGTCTAATCTAATCTATTACAAATTGGAGTTCTTTATGTGAAATATTTCTTTCAATATGGGGCCGTCCATATACCACGTGGAAAGTTTTTTGCCACTTCTTACCCCCCCCCCCCTGTGGAGAAACGTGGACTTTTGACGCCCTCCCCCTCCCGGCTCCACTGTCCACCTGGAAATATTATAGATTATATGAAAATATGGATATTCTTACAAGATGATGATCAGACTTGGGATTTTGTTTCAATCTCACAAATTCCCTACTGAGATTTCATTGGATGTCTATTAATTTGCCAAAACTTTGTTTGTCAATGGTTAACCATTATCGCGAAAATAGACTTTTTCAAACAAAATTTTTTTGGTTTGAAATTTTTATTTAGTAAATTCTCATGTAAGTGTATGCAAATATCACATTTTTAACACTTTTTTCAATACAAAAATTAACTGTTGAAAAATGAATAAAACCGAAAATCGAATCTTCAGTAGTTGAAGATACAAGAAAATTCAAAATTGAACTGCTGAATGTTTAATTTAAAATTTTCTTCGATTTTCAACAATTGAAAATTCAAGTGTTTAAAACTCAATTTTCTTTGAATTTTCAGCAGTTGAAAATTCAAGAAAAAAACGAATTTTATATTAAAAATAAGTGTTAATAAACATTTCAAACCATGAAAAAATTTGGTTTGAAAAAAGTCGATTTTTTTAAAAATGGATGGCCGTTTTTTTCTTGAATTTGAAACAGTTAATTAATTTTTTCAGTTAATGATTCGTCATTTTAGTTCAATTTCGTGTTTTTGGTTTGAAAATTCATTTCCTTCTGTTAAAAATCTTATTTGAATGGGAATTTAATTATTTTCTTGAAAATTTAACAATTTTGTTACAAATTCTTCCTTTTTCGTTGAAAATTCGCCTTTGTGGTTTAGAGTTCAACTGTTTTGCTGAAAAAACGTCTTTTTGGGTTGAAAATTTAACTGTTATGGTTGAAAATTCAACTGTTTGGTTGAAAATTAATCTGTTTGGGTTGCGGATTCAACTATTTTGTTGAAAATTCGTCTTTTTTTGGTTAAATTAAACTATTTTTTATTCAAAATAAGAATATCTTATGGTTAAAAGTTGAATCACTTTGTTAAAAATTCATTTTTTTTGCTTGAAAATTGATCTTTTTTAGTTGAAAATTAAACTATTTGGTTGCAAATTAATTTATTTTGTTGAAAATTCGTGTTTCATTGTAGAAAATCAATCTTCTTAGTTGAAAGTTGTACTCTTTTGTTAAAAATGCATATTTTCGGTTTGAAAGTTCAACTGCTTTACGTAAAATTCGTGTTTTTGGCTTGAAACCTCAACAATTTGGTTCTATTCATCTTGTTTGGTTAAAAATTCAACTATTTGGTTAAAAATTTAACTGTTTGGTTGAAAATTAATCTGTTTTAGTTGATGATACAACTATTTTGTAAAAGATTCATTCTTTTTGGTTGAAAATTGATCTTTTTTAGCTGAAAATTGAACTATTGCTTGCGAATTCATTAATTTTTTGAAAATTAGTCTTTCCTGGTAGAAAATTAAACTTATTGGTTAAAAATTCATCTTTTTGGTTACAAATTCAACTACTTGGTTGAAAATTCGTCTTTTGTGGTCGAATTAGAATATTTGTGATTTAAAATAAGAGTATTTTTCAGTTGAGAAATCATCTTTTCTGGTGGAAAATTAATCTTCTCGGTTAGAAATTCATATTTTTGGTTGAAAAATTAACTACTTGGTTGGAAATTCGTCTTTTGTAGTTGAATTAGACTATTTTTTTTTTTAAATAAGAATATTTTTTAGTTGAGAAATCATCTTTTCTGGTAGAAAATTAATCTTCTCGGTTAGAAATTCATCTTTTTGATTGAAAATTCAACTACTTGTTTGAAAGTTGAACTCCTTTATTAAAAATTAATTTTTTTATCTGAATATTTATCATTTTAGTGGAAAATTCATCTCTTTGGTTGAAAATTTATCGTTTTTAGTTGAAAATTTAGGCACTGACTAGCATTACCGAATTTTCCGTAAGACTAACCCGGTCAAGTATAGCTCTAGGGCTAGAGTTACAAAAAATACCATAAATTTAGTCCTGAATGAGCTGGAAAAGTGTCTTATGGGAGATTCCGTAAAAACTGGTAGAAAAAGTTTACATTTACATAATTTCACATAAGAATTTAAGAAATAAACATTTCAATCCATAAAAAAAGAATTTTGAGAAAATTGATTTTTTCAAAAACGGGTCGCTATTGGCGAATCATGTTTTGGCAAATTAATAGTCATCCAATGGACTCTCAGTAGGAAATTTATCAGATTTAAAAAAATCCCAACTGTCATCTTCTCCTTGTTAGTATTCCAAAGCAAGGAAGCCAAAAGAAGCGAGTTGGCTGCAAATTTGGTTTTTCTTGAAAACATAAGCTTAATAATACAAAATAGGAAGTTCAAACAAAAATTCGTGGAAGTATTCTTTATTTTTCGTGTTTTTCTGAAAAAAAGTCGCATATTCAGACGAACGCTTGTCTACGAGGACTTTGGACCAACCCTCCGGCCCCCTTAGTGGACAGTCGTAGACTTTTGTTATCCCCGCCCAACAGTCCACGTGGTACATGGACGACCCCTTTCTTAGAAAATTTCAAGTATCATTTTGGTGATATTTTTGGAAATTTCATGAAACAATTTTTTAACCCTTCTAGTCAATCCGAGGCCTGTAATTTATAAACGTAAACTATCTAAAACTATTTTTGTCAGAATTTATTTAGAAGTAAAAGTTAAAATATTAAAAATTCCTTTCTTCCTCTTACATCAGTTGCATGTTTATAAGGTACTGCCTTGCACGTAATGATATCATACACGCACACCACTTTAGAAAGTAGTGTACGTGTCCCATATTATATCAGGAATAAAATCCATCCCCGACCCCAGGCTGATAGACGAAGTTTATATTAGGAAAGTTTTTATGTTTCCTTTCTGGCCAGAAACGGTTATACTTTTAAGTCTCTACTGTCTTCTTTCAAATCCCTTCGTAGAAATGTATGCGAGTCTTGCCAAAAATTAATGTACCGATTTATTAAAATTCCTATAATCACCCAAACGCAAATTTTTCTAAAAAAAATGTATACATTCTAAATCAGTGATGGGTAAGTTACTTTTTACAAGGAACTAGTTATCGTTATCGTTACCGATTCCTA
>JAUMHM010000087.1:16723253-16735062 GCA_032362435.1 Melikaiella ostensackeni | reverse complement strand
AATATTTTTTAAACACTGCAGGATAACTTTTTAACCAAAACTGGAAAGGTTCAATTCTCAGTTAAACAATTAATTTTTAAACAAACCGTTCTTAAAAAACAGTTAAATTTTCAACCAAAGAGATGAATTTTCAACAAAAATGATGAATCAACAACTAAAAAAATGAATTTTTAACAAAGGAGTTCAACTTTCAACCAAATAGTTGAATTTTCATCTAAATAAGACAAATTTTCAAACCAAACAGAAAAGAGATCAATTTTAAACCAAAAATGGAATTATTAAATTTGAAGTTAAAAAATTAATTTTTGAGCAAAAAAACGAATTGTTGACAAAATAGTTCAATTTGCAACCAAACAGATGAATTTTCGACTAAAGTATTGAATCTTCAATAACAAAATCAATTTTTTAGACCGTAGTTCAACTTTCAGCCAAGTAGTTGAAGTTTCAACAAAATAGTTGAATCCTCAGCTGAAAACCATAAGGACAAATTTTCTACAAAACAGTCGAATTTTCAATAAAAACGTTAATTTCCAATCCAAAAAGACAAATTTTCTACAAAACAGTTGAAATTCCAACCCGAAAGAATGACTTTTTAACAAAGTAGTTAAACTTTCAACCAGAAAAGATTTTAATTTTAAATTATAAACAGTTGAATTGAAACAAAAAAGACGAATTTTCAACAAAAAAGTTCATTTTCAACCAAATAATTGAATTTTCTACCAAAATAGTTCAATTTTCAAACTAAAAAGTTGAATTTTCAAACGAATAGAATGATTTTCAATCAAATTTTTTAATTTTGAACAAAATAATTAAATTTTCAACCGAGTATTTAATTTTTAACCAAAAAGATGAATTTTCGCTCAATAAAATGAATTTTTAACAAAGAAAATTAGTTTTATAGTGAAAAAAATGAATTCTTAACAAAATATATGAATTTTACACTAAAAAAGAGAAATTTTCAACCAAATAGTTGAATCTTCAACTAAGCAATATAAATATTAAACCAAGAATGAAATAGTTAAATTTTCAATTAAAAAAAGGAATGTTTAAACAAAAACATTTTTTTAAAACAATATGGTTGAATTTTCAATGGAAGAGATGAATTTTCGACTAAAATTGTGAATCTTCAATCAAAAAAATGAATTTTCAACAAAGTAGTTCAACTTTCAACCAAAAAAGATTTTAATTTTAAATCAAAAACAGTTGAATTTGAACAGGAAAGACGAATTTTCAACAAAATACATGAATTTCCAACTGAAAAAGATGAAATTTCAACCAAAAATGAAATAGTTAAATTTTCGATTGAAAAAATTAATTTTTAACGAAAAAAAAAAATTCTCAACGAAAACTGTAATAAGTGATATTTCAACAAAAAAAAGATTTTAGTTTTATATCAAAAACAGTTGAATTCAACCAAAACACGATTTTTCAAAAGAGGAGTTAAATTTTCTGTCAAAGGAAAAAAGAAAATCAGCCAGATTATTGAAATTTTAAGCCAAAAAGGGGAATTTTCAAAAAATATTCGAATTTTAAACCCACAAATATGAATTTTCAACAAAAGAAGTTCATTTACAACCAAATGATTGAATTTCCTACCAAAATAATTTATTTTTCAACCTAAGAAGTAGATTTTTCAAACGAATAGAATAATTTTCTATTAAAATTGTTGAATTTTGAACAAAATAATTAAATTTAATGCGAATAATAAAATTTCTAACAAAAGAGATAAATTCTCAACCAATAACAGTTGAATTTTTAACCAAAGAAATGAATTTTCGACTAAAACATTGAATCTTCAACAAAAAAATAGATTTTCAAGCCAGTAGTTCAACATTCAACCAAGTAGTTGAAGTTTCAACAAAATAGTTGAATCTTTGACTAAAAAAGTATTATTTTCAACCAAATAGTTGCATTTTCAAGCCAAAAAGACAAATTTTATACATAACAGTTGAATTTTCAACGAAAAAGTTAATTTTCAACAAACACTTGAATTTTCAACCTAAAAGAATGACTTTTTGACAAAATTGCTGAATTCTCAACCATACATGTTCAACTCTGAAATTAACTTTTTTCTTTTTAAAGTGTTTCAATTGCTTTTCGAAAATTTGGAATTCCAGGGTGGAAGAAAAATCTCGATTTTTCTATGTTGGGCCATAAATCTCTATGACTACCTGCCGCCACAATTTAAATAGTGAAAATGAGAAGAATGTTGCAAAAGCAATTAAATTTATTGATTGTCGTAAAAAAGACTTGTGAACTACATTTCGAAAGTAGCTAAAAAAGTAACGATTTTTATAGATACTGTTCTGACAAAGAGAGACCGCCAATTGTGAATTTTGGTTTCGGTTCATAACCTGAGTATTAATTTGCCAAAGCAGTAATATGCACTTTTTCGACGTTTTCGAGAAAATCGACTCTGAAATATTCGTCCAACGCCAAACAATTTGGCGAAAAACACTTCCGATCGGCCGGTAGCTCAGGCAGTAATGCTTCAGCTTCACACCCAGAAGGTTGCGTGTTCGATTCTCGCTGCCTGCCTCTTTTTTATTACTAAAATGTTTATAAATATAATTTCCTTCAAAAGTCTTCAAAAACTATGAAAACTATAATTTGTAATGCCTTTCTTCACGGGAAAACTGACTTTTTTAATTTTATCATGTTTTTCGCGAACGAATTTATTTACTATCAATGTTAATTATTTTTTTCAGAGGTTTTTTAAACGAAAAATGGTACTTTCAATCAGAATTTTCAAACAGAACAGTGACTCATCAAAGGAATATTTGGTTCCTGGGATAGGATATGATTTTTTTCAAGTTTTTTATTGCAAATAACTACAAATAAAACACAATATTAAAAACTAAATTAAATTGTGTACAAAAATTTCTTTGATGAGTCACTGTTCTGTTTTGAAATTCTGATTAGAAATATAATTTTTCGTTGCAGAAACGTCGTTCTTACTTCTAATTTTGGATATAATTTGTGTACATTATGCAAAAAATTAATAACATTCATAAAAAATAAATTTGTTCGCGAAAAACATGATAAAGTTAAAAAAGACAGTTTTTTGTGGAAAAAGGCATTTAAAATTATGATTTGCATAATTTTTAAATTAGTTTGGAGAAAATTATATTTCTTAACATAGTAATGAATGAAAAATAAAAAAGTGTAAGCAGCGAGAATCGAACACCTTCGAACAACCTTTCGGTTAGGAAGTCGAAGTGCTACTACCTGAGCTACCGGCCGATCGAAAGCGTTTTTCATCAAACTGTATTTGCGGTGTGGCGAATATTTGAAATCGATTTTCCTGAAAACGGCGAAAAAGCTCGTAATATTGCTTTCACAAATTAATACTCCGGTAATGAGCTTTCATTAAAAAAAATATGAACCGAAACTAAAATCCACAATTGGCGGTCTATCCTTGTGAATATACTTTCTAAAGTTATCCTACAATGAAAAATAAAAAATGTTCTGAAATACGAGCTCAGAATTTCAAATCTGATAATTATCCATCATATAATAAACGAAATTAACTTCGATCCTAAAAGCAAATATGTTTACCCTGTAGGTAATGTTTCTTGAGTAGGCGAAGACAAAGTTTCCCAGGATCAATTAATCAACTTGCTGACCTGTTTTCAAACGATAATATACCTACCTAATTTCCAAAAGTAAAAGCAAATATTCTTTATGGATCCAATTTTCGGCAAGTCAATATTCGTTTTATAGGTTTAATTACATTTAAAATGTAATAGAAAGTTTTGTACCTGGCGAAAGTTTCGGATAGGAATTCATTCCGAATCATTTCCAATAGATCCAAATTATTCCGAAATCTGCATTCGAACCAATCCGAATTCTTAATTTCGTTCGATACAAATCGGTTAAAACTTATTCCGACTCAATCCGATTCAATCTTAACTTCCACCCGAATCAATTGGAACCAAATTTTCAAACCGAATGAATCCAAATCAATCCGAACTCTTATTGATCTAAACTAATTTGCAATCCGAATGAATCCGATTCAATCCGAACTCAAATTCATTCGGATTGAAAAATCAGTATAAATCAATCTGAGTTCGGTTTGATTCGGATTGAAAATTTGCTTTGGGTTGGTTCGGAATGGTTCGGATTAAATCGGATTGAGTCGGATTAATTTTTAACCGATTTGGATCGAACGAAATTGAGAACCTTTTCTGATTGGTTCGGATTGATTCGAATTGGTTCGAATTGATTCGGATTGGTTTGGACACAGATTTCGGAATAATTTGGAATGAATTCCTATTCGAAACTTTCGTTAGGGTAATACTCTTTAGGCTTTAATCACATATCGTGACTTTTAGGCTTTTTCTACATACTCGTACGAGGGTCATTCAATAAATTTTGTAAGAGGTTTGTAAACATCAGGAAATAAATTATTTTCATATCTAAGATTAACTGTATTTGGTACTTTATTGACAAAAAAGTTTTCAACCATTTTTCTACGGGCTCTATTGTTCTTCAATGATAGAATTTCAAAATTATCCAAATCAAAGTTATGGCTGCTATCAATGAAGTGTTAAGTAAGAGCAGTATGAGCAGCTTTATCAGGATGGGAAATAGAATATTTATGCTCACGATCACGGGTGTCTATAGGTCTGCTAATTAAAAGGGATAAACGGCGCAATTGTATTTATAAACAACTCAGTATTATATAATCGGAAAGTTTCTTTTTTCAAACAGTTGTTGATTAAGTATGTTGGGAAACCATTATATTTCAAGGTATCTCTGATTAAATTTTCATTTTTTGATTTGAAATTCTAAGAATTCTGTAAAATAAACCTGTGACTAAACCAGTTTTATGGCAACTAGGATGAGAAGAGTTAAAATTTAGACAACGACCAGACGATGTTTTTTTTTTATACCAATCAATTTTTACAGAACCTTCACATCTAATGACAAGGGTGCTTAAAAAAATTTGAATTTTCTTCAACTTCTATGGTGAATTTAATATTGGAATGATAATTATTGCAATTTTCGAGAAGTATATGGATTTTATCTTTAGGGACAGCTGTGATTATGTCGTCTACATAACGGAAAAAAAATGGAACTGAGAAAGGGAGATTTTTGAGACAGTGAGATGCGAGTTTCTCCATAAGTAAATTGACAGATCCAGGTGATAGGGGAGAACCCATAACTAAGCCACTTTCCTGTTTATAAGTGGAGCCACCAAATTTGGAAAAGGTGGAATTTGAACATACTTCAATGCAATCTAAAGAGTAATGAAGTGGAATGTCAGTAAATTCAGAAATCTCAGACCATCTTGAAATCACACAGCCTAGAACATTGGTTGTAGGAATGTTGTTGTACATGGGAACTACATCTGAAGAAACTAAGATGTAATCACAAGGGATACGACATAAATTGATTTTTTGTACAAAGGATAAGCTATCTGTGACGTGTGAATCGTTTTCTCCAATGACATTTTTTTTAAATTTTAGACAAGAAGGCAGATTATTTGTATAGAGTGCCATTAATAGTGGAAACAATTAGTCTTAAGGGGGTATCAGGTTTATGAATTTTAGGAAGGCCGTAAGCCCTTGGAGTGATGGCTGAGTAAGTTTTGAGTTCTCAGCTTGGTGAGAAGAAAGAAATTATTAAATTCAAAATCAGAGATCAAATTATTATTTTTGTCTTGCAGAGTAGCAGTGTATTAAAATTTGGATACCAGTTTCAGTAAACGCAATTTATTTATTCATCATTCTTTCGTATTTATCATTTTCAAATGCAAAAAATTTTTTCAGTATTTGAAAAGGGATGATATTCTGAACAATGTTTTTAATTTGATTCAGCCTAAAAATATTGTGATCCATAGCAAAATGGATGTAAGTAATTTCTAAATTGAGAATGTTGATCGATGAATCAAAGAAAAGATTTAACGTACATGAGTTTTGAGAGTTGAAGCAATAATTGTTCGAATTTTTTAATTTACAATTGATGTGTGAAGGAATCAAGCCGGATCTTCTGCAGCGTAAGAGGAAGATTCGTTGATTGATAAGAGCAGCTTGTTTATATTTGAGAGTTGACCATTCCTTGAGGAGCGAAGAATAACCATGTCCAAAGAAAAAGGAAACCATTTGGAGAAATCCCCATATTTTGACATAATGTTCAAAATTCCACATGTTTGTAATGTTGTACGTTTAGTCTCGACTTTTATTGTATTAAACAGCGAAGCAAGTCATGGAAATGAAGGTCAAAATAAAAGAAGCGATAATTCTTTCTGAAACATTAAGGTCACTGTTTACACAGTATGTCCTTCAAATAACCGGACCGGATTCTTCACGTCGTTCATAGTGGCGCCATCTGTTGACTAATGACTGATATTAATGCGGTGGCATATCAGCTACCATCTGACAAAATCTCATCGAAATCGGCCGACAAGTTTCGCAGACATGACGTTTTTAGTGTCAGTACGTTTGTATGCGACGTCACAGAAACACGGTGGAACAAAGAACGAATATTAAATCTTATTTTAAACTTGTTAAAACATATTCGGAAACATACAGTTTAATGCAAAATGTGTACAGCACTGATTGTTTGTCCTGTACGCAAGTTTATTCGTGATATGGACGCTTGAAAGAGGGCAGAGATGACTTGAATGACGATCCCGGACTAGTCATGAATCAAGACAATGTTCATTTGTTTTTACGACTCCAAAGAAATTGTTCATCGGGAATTCGTTTCGTATGGTCAGACGGTCAATGTTGAGTACTATTTGGGTGTTATGAAATGATTGTGGAAGAGAATCTTACGAATAAGACCAGAATATCCTGAGCTGGGCAGCTGGTACTTTTTGCACGATAATGCACCGCCACAAAAGACCGTCGTTGTTCGTGAGTTTTTGGCCAAAAAACAAGTTCCCGGGATCCAACACCCGCCGTACTCACCTGTTCTGTCGCCCTGCGACTATTTCCTGTTTCTCAAGATAAAATGCGCAATGAAAGGAACGCTGTACGATGATATCGAAGCCATCAAAGTAGCTGTGACGAGGGTAGTCAAAGCCATTGAGAAACCAGCTGTGCAAAAACCTATGCGAGCATTGGTTGACCGCGACCAGCATTGTATCGACGCAAAAGGAACATACTTTGATTAAACTTAACCATTTTTGTAAAAATGAAGAGACATTTCTTTTTTTTTAATCCCGTCCGATCAGTTAAAGGACATACTGTGTAGGACTCTCATCAGTAAAAGAAACATTTATAAGGTCTGTAAAAAAGATACAAATTATGTAGCAAAAATGATAAAACAGAATGAATAATAATTAATTAAAATTGAAATTTTCAGTAAAAAGAGACTGGTTGTCTCATAAAAGGAGGCCCTCAATTTTAAATCTATATCAACAAGCAATAAATATTGAGAACAGCGAAGAAAACGGAAGGACAATAAGGAAAAAATAAAGATAAAACTTACCTGGTTCAAGCTAAAAGTCGAAGAGGAACTCAGAGTAAAAATCCAACTGAAGCAAGAAATAATAAACACTGCCACTCGACAGATATGACTGAAGTTGTATAAAAATTAATTTTGGATTCGAAAAAGTGGATCATGTTGATCTGACGTTGATAATCAGAATGATATGCAACGGTTTAACATCCCGGGGTTTACTGTATATAAAAAATGTTTAGTCTTCGAAAGAACGCCTAAAATCTGAAAAAAAATTGATGTGCCTCCATCCTCGAGTTTACGAGGAAGTATCTTTGAAAAATCAATGGTTTATCTCGAAAATTGAGAAAAAGGTCTTGGAGAATCGTAGAAAAAATTGATCGACTCTTCTGTAGAGCTTTTCCCTCGAGATCTGAGAATACTTGCGTATCCATGTACAGGAGGAATATAGGACATATAGATACATACAAAACGACTCTGCGGAATAGGTAAAATAAACCAGGAAAAATCGCGATTGCTGAGAAAATTGCATTCCCTTTCGCTCGAATTGCAATAAGTGCACTGTGGTGCATCGTCGGCTTTGCGAACCGCAACAACGTATTAATACAATCAGGCTACAAAATCCCTTATGATAAAAAACGAAGCAAAATTGTATGGGATCAAGCTCCCAAGCACCTCGAATTTAAACCTATTTGTATTCCAGAGAAAATGAAAAAATAATAGAAGCAAATTTTTTTTTTATTATACTAGAATTTTAGCTTTACCCGAGCAGGTGACCACGACTGAATTCAAGTGTTCATCTATTTCTAAATTCACTTAAATTCCCTTAAATTCTCTTGAATTCTTTTTAATTCTGACGCTTTCCACGTGAGGAGTATCAGAACTGGAGCTTACGTGATCGATTTTGAAGAAAGTTGACGAAGTGATAGTGCCATATGGGTAATATTTTGTGGCCGCAGAATTTTTGAAAATTTCGAAAATTCTGAGGGTTACACCATTTTGCAATTTGAGGTCAAGTTTTCTTGCAGTGTCATATTTCTGATACGTTATTTCGGATTCTAATACAATCAACGAGCATGTTGTAAAGCAAAATGCAATCTCACATAAAACACAAAAGAAAAAATTTTTTCAAAACTTTCACCAAAGAAATAAAAAAATATATTTTGATTCGATTTTTGGCTGAAAAGGCATATTTTTTCGATTTTATTTTAAAATCATATTCCTTTATTTTTTATCTTCCATAAAAAAATTTATGGATCGAAAGTTATGAATTTGGAAGAATCCAACAAATTCACAAGAATTCAAAGGATTCAGAAAAATTCAAATAAAATCAATAAATGCATGTGAATTAAATTAATGTACAAAAATTCAAGTGAATTCAAAAGAATTTAAACAAATTCAGGAGAATCCAAAGAATTTAGAAGAATTCAGAAGAATCCAAGAAATTTAGAAGAATTCAAAACACACCAAAGAATTCAGAAGAACTAAAAGTGTTCAGAAGGATCAGAGGAGTTCAGAAGAACCCAACGAATTCATAAAAATTCAAATGAAATCAAAGAATGCAAGTGGATTGAAAAAATCTACATTAATTCAAGTGAATTCAAAAAAACTTAAACAATTTCAGGAGAATTTGAAGAATTTAGAAGAATTCAGAACACCGCAAAGAATTTAGAAAAATCACAAGAATTCAAAAGAATCCAAAGAATTTAGAAGAATTCAGAACACCCCAAAGAATTCATAAGAATTCAAAAAATTCACGAGAATTCAAGGAATTCAGAGAAATTCAAATGAATTAAAAAAATACAACCAAATTAAAAGAATGTACAAGAATTCAAATAAATTAAAAAAAATTCAAAGAAATTTAGAAGAATCCGAAGAATTTAGAAGAATTCAAGACACCACAATGAATTCAGAAGACTCAAAAGAAATTAGAAAACTCAAAGGAATTCAGAAGAATCCAACGAATTCAGGAAAATTCAAATGAAATCAAAGAATACAAGTGAATTTGAAAAAATGAACATTAATTCAAGTGAATTTGAAAAAACTTAAACAAATTGACAAGAATTCAAAGAATTCAGAAGATTTCAGGACACCCCAAAGAATTCAGAAGAATCAAAAGAATTTAGAAGAATCAAAGAAATTCAGAATAATCCAACGAATTCAGAAAAATTCGAATGAATTTAAAAAAAACAAGTGAATTAAAAAAATGTACATTAATTCAAGTAAATTCAAAAGAACTTGAACAAATTGAGAAGAATTCAAAGAATTTAGAAGCATTCAGGTCACCCCAAAGAATTCAGAAGAATCAGAAGAAAGCAATGAATTCATAAAAATTCAAATGAATTCGAAAAATGCAAATGAGTTAAAATAGTGTACAAGAAATCAAGTGAATTCGAAAAAATTTATACAAATTCGGAAGTATCCAAAGCATGAAGAATAAAAAGAATTCAAGAAAATTCAAAAGAATCCAAAGAATGAACAAAAATTGAGTAGAATTGAAATAAATTCAAAAGAAAAATAAGTGAATTCAAGAGAATCCCATTAATACAGAAGTATCCAAAGAACTTAGTAGAATCCAAAGAATTCAGAACAATCTAAAGAGTTTAGAAAAATCAAATGAATTCGGAAGAATTTGTAAAATTCACAAGAAGTCAAAAAATGTACAAGAATTCAAGTGAATTCAAAAGAGTTTAAACAAATTCAGAAGAATCCAAATAACTTAGAAGAATTCGGATCACCCCAAAAAATTCAGAAAAATCCAAAGATTTCAGAAGAATCCAAAAAATTCCTAATAATAATTCAAAGAATTTAGAAGAATTCAGAACAAACAGAAGAATTCAGAAGAATCAAAAGAATTAAGAATAATCAAAGGGATTCAGAAGAATGCAAAGAATTTGAAACATTCCAAAGAATTCAAACGAATTCAAAGATCCAAAAAATTCACATGAATTCAAAGAATTCAGAAAAGTTCATTTGAATTCAAAAAATGCAAGTTTATTAAAAGAATGTACAAGAATTCAAGCGAATCCAAAAGAATTTAAACAAATTCAGGAGAATTCAAAGAATCCAAAGTAATTATAAGAATCAAAAAAATTTAGAATAATCCAAAAAATTCACATGAATTCAATGAATCCACAAAAATTCAAACCAATTCAACAAATTTAAGTGAGTTAAAAGAATGTACAAGAAATCGAGTAAGTTCAAAACAATTTAAACGAATTCAGAGGAATCAGAAGACTTCAAGCGAATTCAAAAGAATCCAAAGAATTAACAAAAATACAAAATGCAATTAAATCCAGTAGAATTGAAGTGAATTCAAAAGACTAGAGTGAGTTTGGAAGAATTCGAGCGAATTTAGGTGAATGTTTATTTGAGAATAATAAAGAATCTAATCAATTACTAGCTTTTTGCTTTTCAATCAGTCGTTTTCAACTAATTCAGTTTTATTCGAAACAATTGATTTAAAATGTAACAAGTAGGTAAAAGAGATCTGAATTAAAAGTAACTTCAGAAGAATTCGGAAAAATTCATAAGAATTCCACCGAATTCAAGATAATATAACAGAAGACGCTTACCAGATTAGGAATATTGAAATGCAAGTGAATTGAAAAAATGTACAAGAATTCAAGTGAATTCGAAAGAATTTGAACAAATTCAGAAGAATCCAAAGGATATAGAGAATCAATGGAAATCAGAGGATTCCGAAGAATTCAAAAGAATCCAAAGAATTTATAAGAATACAATTGAATTTAGTAGAATTGAAATGAATTTAGAAGAAAAGTGAATTCAGAAGAATCCTAATAATACAGAAGAATTAAAAAAAAGGAAGAAGAGTCTCAAGATTTCAGGAAAATCCAAGAAATTTCGATGAATTCAAGCAATTTTGAAAAGTTCAAAAATTATATGAATGAAGAAATAACCAAAAATGCAATTAAATCCAGTAGAATTGAAGTGAATTCAAAAGACTAGAGTGAGTTTGGAAGAATTCGAGTAAATTCAAGTGAATATTTATCTGAGAATAATAAAGAATCTAACCAATTACTAGCTTTTTTCTTTTTAATCAGTCTTTTTCAACTAATTCGGGTTTATTCGATAGAACTTATTCAAAATGTGGCAAGTGGGTAAAAAAAATCTGAATTCAAGGTAAATTCAGAAGAATTAAAAAATATATATAAGAATTTCACTAAATTCAAATCAATTAACATAAATTAAACATAAATCAACATAAATATCGAAAATTCTAAGAGTTACACCATTTTGAAATTTTAGGTCAACTTTTTTTAAAGTGCAATATTTCCGAAACCTTATTTCGGATTCTAATGAAACCCACAAGCTTGTTGTAAAACAAAGTGACTGATTTGTTTAAAAAAATACAAATTTGTTCATTTTATCTATATGA
>JAUMHM010000087.1:16710301-16723243 GCA_032362435.1 Melikaiella ostensackeni | reverse complement strand
ATGAATCGATTAATATTTATTATTATATATTATATATATATATATATTATATATTATATATATTATATATTATTTATTATTTAGGAGCCCTCTATGACCACATGAAGTTTTATGATATGTACAGATTTATAAATTTTTTGTAACATTTGGAAGAGAAAAACTTTATAAATTTTGAGAAAAAATCAGTATTGTAATTACTAAATTTATTCGTAATGAAAAGACAAATTGATTGATGCATTTAACTGGCCTGTATGACCACATGAAAGAAACTGAATTCAATTGAATTTTTCTAAATTCTTTGAATTTTTGTGTTTTTCTTTGCATTCTACTAAATTCTTTGTATTCTTCTTCTTGAATTAATATGAATTCTACTTAATTCGCTTGAATGTTTGTTAAATCTTAAGATTTTCTTGAAATATTTTGAAATTTCTAGCATTCTTTTCGAGTCACTTGAATTTTTTCACATTTTGTAAATTACTTCAATTCTTTTGAATTAATTCTAATTCTACTGAATTCAATTGAATTTCCGTTAATTCTTTAGATTATTTTGAACTTCCTTGAATTTTTTTGAATTTTTGAGAATTCATTTAAAATTTTAGCATTCTTTTGATTTCTCTGAATCCTTTTGAATTCTTTGAAATTCCCTTAAACTCTCCTGAGTTCATTTTAATTCTACTGAATTCAAACGGATTTGTGTTTATTTCTTTGATTTCCTTTGATTTCACTTGAATTCTTTTCAATTTCATGGATTCTTTTGAATGCTTTTGCTAAATTCAATCGAGTTTTTCTTAATTATTTGAATTGAATTGAATTTTTCGAATTAATTTAAATTGATTTGAATTCTTTGGAATTTCCTTGAACTCATCTAAATCCATTTCATTCTTCTAAATTCATTACTAAATGCAATTAAAATTTTGTAAATAGAGAATTTGTATGTATCGTGATTACGAAGAACAATTATTGTATTTTGTGAGGACGTTAAACTGAGTTTATTTGTACAAGAAATAAATCAGTAGTAGGTCAAAATACTTTTTTTATTTAATTTTCAAAAGTGGACAAAAATTTGCAGGAATGAGAGCTTTTATGATTAATGTGATTTCAGTTATACGAGCAGTCCTGGCAGTGATTCATTATTTAGTATTTCTGAAAAAATCGTTGTCACATTCAATTTTTTGATATCGATACCTAATGTCAACATTTATTGACATTTCAAATGTCAAACATTCAAAGTGCATGCTGAAAGAAGTTTATTCCTAAGCGGATCCGCAAAATCTTCAAGCACTTAAATTCTTAAATAATTGCTTATGTCTTTCGAAAGCTTCAGTGGAAACATTAATTTATAACATCAGAAAATGACAAAATTAGAGCCATAATAACATGAAATATTATGGATGAATGTCATTAAATTCAAAAATATAATAAATTATCTGCGCACGCTTCATTCTCTTGTGCGCTCCGTATAACGGACGTCATCATAATGGCCTGTCATTAAAATGCAGTATTCCAAATCGGCATTTTTAATCAAGTTTAATTATATTACAAGTACTTAAAATTAAAAAATGAGCGCACCAAACAAATTGCTTTCTCGTCGAGGAAGCTTTGTAACGATGGAAATTTTCGAACTACATTTTTTGAAATATCTTGACATAATTCGACCTCAGGAGTCCAAAAATGAGGTTTTTAAAAAATGGTCACGCGCGCGCGCGCGTGTGTGTGTGTGTGTGTGTGACAGAAATACTCTTTTTATGATAACTAGAAAATAAATTGAGCATGGGTCATGAAAACTGGAGAGATTGTAGTCCTGAATGATGCCCATTATTAAGTTTAGAGCGGATAAGATAAGAATTTTTTTTCTTAAATTTTATATATCTCTAAAACATCGCTTTACATCTGAATTTTTTAGCAATTTTGATTATATTGCGGAAAAAATGTATACGTAGATTTCAATAAAATGCATAATTTTTCAATAAAAAAGGTTGAGGTTGGTTAATTAAATGTTGTGAGAATGACAAAAAATGAGTTCGAAAAATCCGAAACTTTAAGAATTTTTATCTTAGTATTTGCAGTAATACCAAGCCATGAAAATCAAATTTCTTCAAACACGAAGTGGTATTTAGTTGATATAATCCGATAGATTGTTTATGGCTAACTCCATTGAAAAATTTTCGTCTTTAGGAATTTTTGAAGTTTTCAATTTTTCGTTTAGAAGTGAATTTGTTTTTAAATATCAAGAATATAGCAACATAATGAGTATCAAAATATTTAGAAACACTCTATGACCAAATGAAGTTATAATATGTACAGATCTGCAAATTTTTCGAATGTTTGTAAGAGAAAGACTTTCTTAATTTTGTGAATATATATTATAAAATACATTTTTTTCAAGCGTTTAAGTATTTCAAAAAATTTTTTTAAATATTTGTAAATGTTTTCCTGTTATAAGAAAACGTCACACGTGACAGAAACCATTAGCTTACACCTTCGCATCACTTCTGAGTTAGAGGATAGAAAAACAAAATGAGCTTCACCTAGTTGTCACTTTTAATTATTATAAAATACCTTTTCAGCTTCAGATATATAAAAAGCTTCAAAAAATGTTTTTTAATGTTTTTTGTCCCAAGAAAACATCACATGTGACAGAGAACTTAAGATGAAGTCTTCGCATCTCTTTTGAGTTAGAGGGTAGAAAAACAAAATGTGCTTTACCTACTTGTTATTCTCAATTATTATAAAATCCATTTTTTCAAGCTTTGAGTACATAAAAAAAACTTCAAAAATGTTTGAGAATGTTTTTTTGTTATAAGAAAACGTCACACGTGACAGAAAATATAAATTTAAACCTTCGCATCACTTCTGAGCTAGAGGAAGAAAATAAAATCCGCTTTACCTAGTTGTCATTCTCAATTATCATAAAATACTTTTTTTTTAACTATAAATATATAATAAAACTTCAAGCATGTTTGATAATGTTTTTTTTGTCATAAGAAAACGTCACACGTGACAGAAAACATAAGTTTAAACCTTCGCATGACTTCCGAGTCAGAGGGTAGAAAAACAAAATGGGCTTTGCCTAGTTGTCATTCTCAATTATTTTAAAATCATTTTTTTTCATGTTTTTCTCTAAAAAAACTGCAAAATTGTTTGCTCATCGATAGCGCTTAAGCTTAAGTACTTGAAGCTGCAAAAAATGATTTCCGAAAAAAGTGGACGTTACCTAGTTGTCATATTCAGTTTTCAATTGAATTTTTGTTAATTCTTTGGATTCTTTTGAACATAGAGTTTGTATGCATTTTTACCCTTTAATTTAGAAGTTTGTGATCTAAAAATTTGATTGAAACGCTTATTTTTTAATTCTAAGTGTGTATAACTAATTTAAGATTAGTTGCAAATGCCGATTTGGAATACTACATTTAAATTAATGGCTATTATGATGACATCTGTTATACTCGTACGAATCCACTTGTTGAATCAGTCAAAATTTGTTTGATTCAACCAAATTTTCATGTATATCCAAGAAAAAATTTTTTTTTGGTCCAAGAAAATTTTTTGCCTGAGAGAAGGAATAACCTTCTTTCATGCACTTCAAGTGTTTGACATTTTAAGTGTCAGTAAATGTTGGCACTAAGTATCGTGTATCGATTATTAAAAATTGAATGTGACACACGATTTTTTCATGAATACTGAATAACCAATTGCTGGCGAGAATTTCCCTTAGGACAGCCATCACATCATTCATAAAAGCTCCCATTCCCGCAAGTTTTTTCCACTTTTAAAAATTCAATAAAAAAATAATTAAACCAAGTATTGAATTATTTCTCGTAAAAATAAACTCAGTTCAACGTCCTCTACAAGATGCAATAATCATTTTCCGTATTTATGACACACGCAAATTCTCTACTCACATGAATTCTTTTGAATTTTCGCTCATTTACTTGTATTCCTTTGAATTCCTTAAATTCTTCTGAATTTTTTTGATTTTTCTAAATTCTTTGGATTTTTTTGAATTCATTGAATTCTTCTGAATTCTTTTGATACTTCTAAATTCTTTGGATTCTTCTGAATTGATTAAAATGCTTTTGAATTCACTTAAAATTTTTTTATCAATTCGTCAAATTTTTTTGAATCCACTTGAAATTTTTAGCATTGTTTTCTATCCACCGGAATTCTTTTTCATACATTTTTGTAATATTCACTTCAATTCTTCTAAATTCATTTCAATTCTACTAAATTTTTGTGACTTCTCTGGACTCTTTTGGATTGACTTGAGTTCTCTTGAATTTTTGCTTATTCATTTGAACATTTAGCATTCTTCTGATTTCTGTAAATCCTTTTGAATTCTTCAAGCTCACTTGATATCTTCTGAATTGACTTGCGTTTTTTGGACTTTCATGATTCTTTTGAATTCAGTTTCCTTTGACTTCACTTTAATCCTCTTGAATTCCTTAGATTCTCCTGAATTCATTTGAATGTTTTCGCTGAATTTAATTAAGTTTTTCTTAATTTTTTGGATTCACTTGCATTTTTTAAATTCATCTAAATTCACCAGAATTTCTTAAACTTTCAGAATTGTTTTGCACCCATTTGAATTCTTTGACCTCACTTGATATGTTTTAAATTGACTTGAATTTTTTAGACTTTTATTTTTCTTATAAATTCAGTTAGATTTTTTAAAATTCCATTTAATTTTTCTGTGTTCATTTTAATTCTACTGAATTCAATTAAATTTGTGCTTAATTCGTTGGTTCCTTCTGATTTCACTTTAACCCTTTTGAATTTCTTGAATGCTTGTGAATTCATTCAAATTCTTTTACTGTATTCAATTGAGTTTTTCTCAATTTGTTCGATTCTTTTAAATTATCTAAATCCATCTGAATTCACTGAAATTCGTTGAAATTTAAGGATTTTGACTTCTTTTGAATTCTTTGAAGTAACATGATATCCTGTAAATTGACTTGCATTTTTTAGAATTTATGATATATTTTTTTAATCCTCTGAGATTCTTTTTAACTCTTTTGAGTGCATTTTAATTCTCCTAAACTCAATTGAGTTTGTATTAAAGTCTTTGGTTTCCTTTGATTTTACTTGAACTCTGTTGAATTTCTCGGATTCTTCTCCGTTCATGTGAATGTTTTCGCTGAATCCAATCAAGTTTTTCTAAATTTTTTGGGTTTACTTGAATTTATTGAATTTATCTATATCCAGCAGAATTTGTTGAACTTTTAAGATTCTTTTGTATCCCTTTGAATTATATGATCTCGCTTGATATTTTCTGAATTGACTTGCGTTTTTCAGACTTTTATTATTCTTATAAAGTCAGTCGAATTCTTTAAAATTTCCTTGATCTGTTCTGAGTTCATATAATTTCTACTGAACTCAATTGAGTTTGTATTTTAATATTTGGTTTCCCTTGATTTTACATGAACTCCTTGGAATTTCTTGAATTTCTCTGAATTCATTTGAATGCCTTCGCTAAATTCGATCGAGTTTTTCTAAATTTTTTGGATTCACTTTAATGTTTTTAATTCATCCGAATTGACCAGAATCTTCTGAGCTTTTAGTATTCTCTTGAATTCGATAGTTTTCTTGATTTTTTTCGAATTGACTTGAAATTTTAGCACTGTTTTGAATTCTGTGAAATGTTTTGAATTCTGCTTGAATTCTTTGAACTAACTTGATATCTTCTGAATTGAATCGATTTTCTTAGACTTTTATGATTCTTTCAAGTTTGATTCAGTTTTTTAAAATTCCCTTGAATTCTTCTAAGTTTATTCTAATTCTACTGAATTATTTCATAATTATTCAGAAGCACCTGCATTTTTTAAGCGCATGTGAATTCACCAGAATTTGTTCAACTTTTAGGATTCTTTTGAATCCAGTTCATTCCATGCTTTTTTAAATTTATTGCTAAATTTAATTACATAATTGTTGGTAATTCTTTGGATTTTTTCCAGTTCACTTGAATCCCCTCGAATTCTTTGATTTCTTGAATTCAGATGTAGGGTAAACGTACCAGTTGTCGGACAAATAGCGTTACCCTCATATTTAAATCATTATAGGCGCTTATTTTTATCTTTTTTTAAACAAAGATTCATATTTTTCGACTCTCTATTTTCATATGAAGTACGTTTTCACTATCTCTATTTCTTATTTCATTTTGATAGAAAAGAAAGGTTTTCTGGAAAAAGTCACGAAAACACCGGTGGTCGGACAAGATTTTTAGTGGTCGGGTAGCATGTTATCTAATATTCGGACAGTATTTTTATGCATCACAAATTCTCATATAAAGTAGATAGGTTCCATGATACGCTACTTTCAAATACTAAAAGTAAGAATATTTGATCAAAAATGCATTTTATATTAAGTGAGTGAAATTTGACATAGAATTGGAGAAGAAAGTAAAACAGTATCTACATATAAGGTTGGTGAGGCTAGAATTTCAAGACAATCATTATAATTGATCACTCTTACAAACAAACTTTCCTAACTATTCAAAATATTATAAATAATTTTACTTTAATGGTTGATCAAAAATTCAGTTATTTTTCTCCAATTTATTGAAGTTTGAAAAAAATGGGACAAAAGTCAAATTGATGTATTTAGTCCAGGTTGAGGAGGTTACGATTTTAAGACAAGGTTTATATTGTTATAATATTGAATATAAAAGCAACTTTTTTCTACTATTTGAAATAATAAATATATTGAACATCCAGGAAAACACAAAGCACCTTTGCCTTACGCCCTGCTTAACATCACACCAATCTCTCAGTTTTCGATTTACTCTTACACTCGCTTTACTACCATTATATATTGCTTTTATCGCTTTCAGAAGCCAACCATTCACTTCATACTACTTTAGGACTTCCTGAAGTTTAGATCTATTCACCTTATAGAAAGCTTTTTTCAGATCAACAAATGCACAGAAAACTCTTTTGTTTACCCTCAAACTTTTTTCTATGATCTGTCTCAAGCGTGTGAAATTTTTCGAGATGTTTGATGATAAAGAAGAAAATTTCATGCCTAGCCCCTGCCGAAAACGTAGCTATTTTTATGACTTCCGATTTTTTTGGAATTCTATATACTCATGTATTTTGACGCATTGTATACGAAAATCGTAGTGCGACTCGGCGCAAATTTGATTATCATAGTGAAAATCATGGAAAACCCATAAGTGCCATGGTTTTTCGAATTTATCTTGGTAAATACGAGAAAATTTGCAAAAAGTTTCAGACAGAAGTTATAGATTCATTAAAAATATACATTATTCATTCCAAACACTTTTCTTTCAAGATAAATAGTTTCTGAGAGAATAGCTATTGAAATTTGGTGAGTGCAACAAGCTTGAGTGCAGTAAGTGTTAGGTCTTTCTTCACCGTCCGCGCTGACGGTACTTCAGGAGCAGTTTACGTGTACTGATTATTTTCAGGGCGACTCAAGCGATTATATAATACAAAAGGTGAGTGCACAAGTTTCGTTCTGAAATTTTATTTCTTAGTTTTCCGCCATCCCTGTGACTGGTGACAGAAATAATGTTGGTCGAACCCCTACCCCTTTCCATCGTCTCGCGAGGGGAAGATACCCCTGTGACTGGTGACGGAAATAATGTTGGTCAAAACCCTACCCCTTTCCAACGTCTCTTGGGGAGACCTAAATTAAATTAAGGAAAAAAATATATACCTGCAGTGATTGGTCACTAAAATACTTACGTTTTTGACAGGAGCTAGACATGAAATTTTCATCTTTACCATCAAATGTCTCAAAAACTTTCTTTCGTGCGAAAAAAATGGATGGGACATAAAATGTGTATTTTGATAAGGTCTACAAATTGTATCGAGTTTATTTTTTTGTATTTTCAATTGTTCTCAAGATAAACGTGAAAAATCGTGATTTTTATGGGGGTTTTTGTGGTTTTCACCATGAAAATTAAATTTGCGCCAATTTCCACTATAATTTTCGCAATCAGCGCGTCAAAATACATGAATGTACGGAGTATCAAAGAAATCGGAGGTGAACGCTATTCGGAGCTTCATCCTCTGTTTTTATCCCTATAGTAATTTTCTAATCTAATCCTTTTCTAATCTCTGAGACCTCTAATGTTCAAAATTCTCAAGTATGCTTGCTTTTTCTCGTTGAGAGCCACGCAGATTTCATCATTCCACCAAACATCTCCAGCCTTTTTTCCTACAGCCGCAGTACCGCACGGCGATAAAGGCTGATCGACTTTCTATATATTTTAAATAACGTAAAATTGATCAATGTTCACATAATTCTTTTCCCTCGCGTGTTACTAGGAAATATGTAGAATGCAAACATCTACTTACTTTTCATAATTATAGTTTAATGCACTATTCTTACTATAAAATATACGAAACTGTCCGACCACTGATATGTGTCCAGAGACCGGTACACTTACCCTACATCATGACTGCTAGTGGTTAACCCCTCGAAATTACCTGATTTATCATCCAGGAAAATATCATGATTTTTAGTATAAATGTTTTTGCATTTAGCTTTGAACATTCATGAAAAATGTGAATAAGATGATTTAATGAATGGAGAGTTGAGATGGAATACTCTGGTGTAATTTAATAATTGAAATAAATTTCGCATTGAAGGATCTGAGGACGAGGGTCACTCTCATATTTACAACCGGATCCGGAAGGATTCTCTCTAACGAGAGTTTACTGAGAACTTTGACCGGACCGTTATACATCACGGGACCAAAAATGCACCTATGCATATATAGTATACAAGCAAGTCTTATCTGTATAAGTATCCTGGCACAGAGTTTCTGTGTACCGCCTATATAAAGTGTAATCCCAGTGAAATCGACCGCACCGAACCTTGACAATCGTAAATTGCACGTCCTCACGTACTTGCTACTTAAGTAATGAGCAAAACTTTGGCGACGATGGAGCCTCCTGCAGTCTGCACTTACGCAAATTGAGACAGAACGTCGAAAAACAATTGTACTAACTAATCAATGAATCACTACGTAATTAGTCAGCAAAACCATGCTTTTCACGTTAGGAGAAGTAAATGACAAACTCATGATTACGAACGATAATTATTTAAACATTACACATTATTTCATTATTTCCGAGGGGTTAACCACTAGAAATGTCCTTTCGCATCTGAAAACAGGAATTTGAAAGAATTCACAGGACTACAAAGAAGTCTTCTTCTTTTTCTTCTTTATTTATAATGTCTCCTTAGGGTTGACATAACTTCCGTTCCTTTACATCCTTATCACAACCTTTTTACGTTGCTTATTCCAAATCATTCTCTAATTTGATACACATTATTTCTAGTCCTTAAAACTATAATGTGTTTCAGCGAACAAAAGAACGTATTTTATTCGACTTAATTTTACTTAATCTTACTGTACAAATTTCAGCTACCTTTATGCTACCATTTGAATCCCGTTTCCCTTTTCTCCCCTTCTCCACTAATGCTTTCCATTCTCTCTTCTTCGCTCTCCCTTATTCTTTTTCTTTCACTCCTCTAGCTTCTTCTATCTCTTTCTTCCATTCTTCTCCCAGTCCCTCCTCCCCTAAAATTTTCTTAACGTTCTTTTGCCATCCTCCCCTCTCCTCCTTTCCTCTCATACAACCATGCCACACATGCTCCCATGTCTCTACCCATTCACATACTCCGCATTTTCTCTTCTCATCCTTCTCCAAATACATTGCTTCTTTCACTTCATTTTCCAGTTTCAATCTAGCTGTTCTTGTCCTATTCCTCGACCTTTAAAAAACTCTCTTCTTCCTTCTTCCCATCGCGTTAGCTCTACTGCCCTCTTTTCTCTTTCTTCTACTTCTTTGTAACACTTTCTCGCTAACGCCCCCCGAATTTTCCTCCTTTAGTTTCTCTTCGAATTTCCTGCTCTTATTCCTAATTTGTCCCACAGAACTTCTTCTCTTACCACATAACCTGGCGTTCTCCAGTCTACCTCTAATGTCCATCTTATATATCTCTCTTGCCACTTCTCTATCACCTTCCTCTCTTTCCATCCCATATCTCTGCCCATAGCCTTCTTTTCCTATTCCAGATATCTGTTTCATTACCCCTGCCGCTTTTTTATTTCTTCTCTTATATAAGCTCTATGATCTCCATTTGTTTGCAAGGTATATCCCAAATTTCTAAATTCCTTTACATCTTCTGAATCTACTCCCTTTTATCTCCCAGTCCATATTTTTTTTACCTCCTCTTCTGAACATTATCTTGTCTTTTATACATTTAGATTAAACTTTTTCCCATCTAGGTATTTCTCCAACCCTGTAATCAAGCCCGCCTTCCCCTTTACATCCTCTGCCATCAACACTATATTGTCCACGTACGTCAGTGTATATATCTCTTCTTTTCCCATCCTAACTCCTCCTCATCCTTTCCTCCTCATTTCTTCTTCATGCCAGAGATTAATATATTAAATAAAAGGAGGCTTGGAGAAGAATCTTGTTTCACTCCTCTCACCAACCAAAAACTACCAGGGCTGTTGTCCAACGGAAAAACATAGTAAGTTAAATTTGACAAAGAGGTTATTTTCTCATGCAGATGTGCCTAAAAATAGTCACTATGGCATATTTCGCTCACTAGGTTTTACCTTTGGACAGCAGGAGAACCTTCCCATTTTTCACTCTTCCTAACATCGTGACTATTTTTTCCTTTGATATGTCTTCTCCTTTATCGCCTTCCCTTCCTTTTTTCCCGCCATTCCTAACTTTCTCTTTCACCCTTCCTAGCAAATTCATTTAATATTTTTTCAATTCTTCCATCTCAATCTCCTGGTTTACTCTTTTTCTCCTTTCCTCTCTCTACTAATTACTTTCCAAGCCTCTTCTTCTTTTTTAGCCTTCCACGCCTCCTCTTCAAACCTTTTGTTTTGCTCCTCTTCATTTTTATCACACATCTCAGTATATTCTTTCCTTTTCTCCTATATTTTTCTCCACTACTTTTCCCTTCTATCTATTTTCTTAATTTCTTTTTGCTTGCTTCTTCTTTTCCTTACGTTCCCAATCATATCCATTTCTAACCCCTCCTTCACTACCTTCTTCATTGCCTGTGCCCTATAATACTCTATTTATTTCTCTTATTATCATTTGCACCTCTTTCTTTACATTTTCCTCTCCCATTTTTATATTCTTTGTCTGTTACTTAAATTTTTCTTTTCCTTCTATTGCCCAATGCCCTCTTCCTGTTATTTTCACCTTCACTTCCTTTTTATCCTCATTTTGATGACTCTTTTCAATTTTTTCCTTTTCTTGAATATCGAAATAAAATCTACTTTCTTATGAAAAGTTTTTGTGTACTGAGAAAAAACACTCAAAAAGTTCACAATTTCAAAATAGACTTTGAGACTACCTATTTTTTTGGCTCATTAGAGGCAGATGTACAAATAATTGTACACAACAGGAAGAAAAAAGAGGGAGAAAAAAGAAAGAGTCAACCAAAGCCATCCTCACACTCTTTCTTTTCTCCGCCTTATTTATACTACTGGGGATCCAACATGTTTCGAAGCCAATTCAGACTTCCTCATCAGGGATAATTTATAGGAAAAACAACAAGTATGACATTGATAAATTGTCAGATTATAAAAATATTAATTTTACCTGAGAATAAAATAGATATCTTTTGGTAAATTTTGTTAATCATTAACAAGCCTAATTAAAAGGAATCTCAAGTATTCATAGGCAGCAAGATATCTATTTCACTCAAATATATTTTAAAAATTTGAGAACGTTAGGAATTTTTTAGAAATGTGTTAGTGATTTGGATTATTACCTTATTCTTTTTGAAAAATGGAATAATCTTGATAGATTACTTCTAAATCAACCCACAAAATTTGACCTTGGCACTATGATCTATTTCCTTCATTTCCCGTGTTCTGCGTACATAAATCTTGTAATAATTTTTTCAGGTTTTACAATCGTAAAACTAATTTAAGTCTCTAATGACGTATTATAGAAAGGTAATCCAAATCTTTATAATCTCCTACTCTTGTTTCTTGACCTTTTCGTCGTCCACTGCTACTGATGCCTCAGGCTGCTGGAAATTCTCCGCCTTTCTCTATCTTAGGTCTCTCCAACTCTTGCCTATGTTTCTCTGCCCAATGCACGCGATAGTCTCTAGCTAATACAACAAGACAGCTTCCACAAAAAAACAAACAAGGGAATAGTTGTAGGATGTATCTAGTTTGTAGTAAGACGAACCTAAAACAGAAAAACGTTCATCATTGGATTACGATATGCATGACTATAGTATGGATCCTTTGTGTTTCTTCTATCACTATATATTCAGGTGTCCTCCAATCTACACCTAGTGTCAATCTTATATACCGTTCTTGTAACTTCTCAATCTCTTCCCTTTCCCTCCTTCTCCATATCTCTGCTCCATATCCTAATACCGGCTTCACTAGCATATCGAAGAACGACATTCTCCTTCTTCAATCTCTTTTGAAGCTTCTTTTACCTATTCCTTATATCTGTTTCATTACACCTATTGTATTTTTTACTCTTCCTCTTATATCTCTATGATCTATATTTGTTTGCAAGGTATATTTCAGATATATAAGATTCTTTACTTCTTCTAAACTTACTTCCTTCCACCTCCCAGTCCATTCTTTTCTTCTTCCTCCTCCTCTTCTAATCCTCATAACCTTTGTCATTCACACATTTACATTCAATTGTTTCTCATCTAAGTATTTCTCCAGCACTGAAATTAAGCCCGCCACCCCCTCTACATCCTCTGCAATCACCACTGTATCGTCCACGTATGCCAGTGTATATATATCTTCTTCTCATATCCTAACTTTCTCCTTTACCCCTTCTAACAATTTTTTTTCTCAATTCTACCGTCTCAATATTCTGGTTGACACCTTTCGTTTTTTTCTCTCTCTATTGACTACATTCCGAACCTCTTCTTCCGTCCTAGCCTTCTCCGCCTCTT
>JAUMHM010000087.1:16685181-16710201 GCA_032362435.1 Melikaiella ostensackeni | reverse complement strand
CACAAAAAAGGTTCAAAGTTGGGCCTAATCAACCAATGAGGAGCGAGCTTTAGCGACCACTTGTACGTGTCTCAAGCGTTAAGATAGTGTGTGTCTTTTTAATTTCTTAATTTTTTGTCTTTTTTCCATTTTTTATCGCAAAACACAAAGTTCAAACCTTTAAAATTTTTTAAATTCCGAATTTTTTTCGCAAATATTTTTTAACAAAACACCTTTTCCAGCAACAAAAATCACACTTTTCTATTCTTCGTGAAGTTTCTGTTACATAACTTGTAACAAGAATGACTAAAAAACCGAACATGCGCGAAATCCAACACACATTCCTTTTTCAAGTTTTTTTATCAAGATTAAAATAAGAAATCACCTTTTCTGATAACAAAAGTCACTCTTTTTCATTCCTCACAGAGTTTCTGTCACATAACTTGTAACAAAACTGACAAAAAAACTAAACATTCGCAAAACCCAGCACACATTCTATCTTCAAATTCGTTTATTAAAATGAAAATAACAAATCTCCTTTTCTAACAAGAAAAGTCACTCTTTTCCACTCCTGGCAGAGTTTCTGTTACATAACTTGTAACAAAACTGACAAAAAGGCCCAATATTCGCAGTCAGTGAAATCTCTCTTACCGACTGAATTTTAGTGATTATCTTCAGGGAACATTTAACTGATTTTTATTAAAATCTCACTGATGGGCAATTCAAACTCTGTAAGAGCAGACAAGTGTGACTTCTGGTTGTTGAAAAAGTGTTGTGTTATTTTAAGCTTATTAATAAATTTTCAAATAATAAGTAAACGGGGTTTTCTGAACTTTAAGTTCGGACTGTTGGAGAGTGTTATGTTATCTCAGACTTGTTAATAAATTCACAAGGAAGCAAGTTCGCTAGACTTCGAGAATGTTAAGCTTTTTTGTTAGTTTTGTTACAAGTTATGTAACATGAACTTCGCGGGGAATGAAAGAGTGTGACTTTTGTTGTTAGAAAAGGTGTTTTGTTATTTTAATCTTGATAAAAAATTTTAAGAAAGAATGTGTGCTGGGCTGCGCGAATGTTCAGTATTTTTGTCAGTTTTGTTACAAGTTGTGTAACGGAAACTTTACGAAAAAACAAAAAAAGAGACCTCTGTTGGTTAAAAAGGTGTTTTTTTATTTCAATCTTGATAAAAAAATTAAAGAAATAGTGTGCGCTGGATTTCGCGAATGTTGAGTTTTTTGTTAGTTTTTTTACAAGTTATGTAACAGAAACTTTACGAACAATCAGAAAGTGTGACTTTTGTCACTGGAGGTTTTTTTTTATTATTTCAATCTTGATTGAAAAATTTGAGAAAGTGTGTGCTGGGTTTCCCGAATGTTCAGTTTCTGTCCGGTTCTTGTTACAAGTTATGTAACAGAAACTCTGCAAGAAATCAAAAAGAGTGACTTTTGTTACAATAAAACGTGATTTGTTATTTTAATCTTGATGAAATATTTTTAACGAAGAATGCTTACTTGGTTTCGCAAATGTTCAGTTTTTTTATTGGTTCTTGTTACAAGTTATGTAACAGAAACTCTGCGAGGAATCGAAAAGAGTGATTTTTGTTTTTAGGAAAGGTGTTTTGTTATTTTAACCTTGATAACAAATTTAAAGAAAGAATATGTGCTGGGTTTCGCGAATGTTTAGTTTTATTGTCAGTTTTTTTTACAAGTTATGAAACAGAAACTTTGCGAGAAATGCAAAAGAGTGACTTTTGTTGTTAGAAAAAGGGGTCTGTTATTTGAATGTTGATAAAAAAATCTGAATAGAGAATGTGAGCTGGGTTTCGCGAATGTTGAGTTTTTTGTTAGTTTTGTTACAAGTTATGTAACAGAAACTTTACGAACAATCGGAAAGTGTGACTTTTGTTATTAGAAAAGGTGTTTTATTATTTAAATCTTGATTTAAAAATTTGAGAAAGTGTGTGCTGGGTTTCCCGAATGTTCAGTTTCTTGTCGGTTCTTGTAACAAGTTATGTAACAGAAACTCTACGAGGAATCGTAAAGAGTGACTTTTGTTATAATAAGACGTGATTTGTTATTTTAATCTTGATAAAACATTTTTAACGAAGAATGCTTACTTGGTTTCACGAATGTTCAGTTGTTTTTTGTCAGTTTTTGTTACAAGTTATAAAACAGAAACTCTGCGAGGAATTGAAAAAAGTGACTTTTGTTGTTAGAAGAGGGGGTTTGTTATTTTAATGTTGATAAAAATATCTGAAGAAGAAATTTGAGCTGGGTTTGGCGAATGTTGAGTTTTTTTGTAAGTTTTATTACAAGTTATGTAACAGAAACTTTACAATCAGAAAGTGTGACTTTTGTTATTAGAAAAGGTGTTTAGTTATTTCAATCTTGATTAAAAAATTTGAGAAAGTGTGTACTGGGTTTCGCGAATTTTCAGTTTTTTTGTCGGTTCTTGTTACAAGTTATGTAACGGAAACTCTGCGAGGAATCGAAAAGAGTTGCTTCTTGTTACAAGTTATGTAACAGAAACTCCGCGAGGAATGGAAAAAGGTACTTTTGTTGTTAGAAAAGAGGGTTTGTTATTCTAATATTGATAACAAAATCTGAAAAAGGAATGTCAGCTGGGTTTCGCGAATGTTGAGTTTTTTGTGAGTTTTGTTACAAGTTATGTAACAGGAACTTTACGAACAATCAGAAAGTGTGACTTTTGTCACTGGAAAAGGTTTTTTTGTTATCTCATTCTTGATTAAAAAATTTGAGAAAGTGTGTGCTGGGTTTCGCGATTGTTCAGTTTTTTTGTCGGTTCTTGTTACAAGTTTTGTGACAGAAACCCTTCGAGGAATCGAAAAGAGTGACTTTTGTTATAAGGAAACGTGATTTGTTGTTCTGATTTTGATAAAACATTTTTAACGAAGAATGCTTACTTGGTTTCACGAATGTTCAGTTTCTTTTCGGTTCTCGTTGCAGGTTATGTAACAGAAACTCTGCGAGGAATCGAAAAGAGTGACTTTTGTTATAAGAAAACGTGATTTGTCATTTTAGTCTTTTTTGTGCCCAAATTTAGCTTCGTACAAAATTTTGCTACGGGACTTTTTGTTTATTTTTTCGTGCGCTATCGCATAGTACAATGGGTTGTATAGGTGGTGGGACACCCTATATAGAATGACCTCAGGGTACCGTAGGGTGGAAGTATGGCCATATTTCAACATTTTTGTGACAAGAAATTGCTCATAATTGATTATAAATGAAAGAATATTGATTTAAGCAATTATTAAGCAGTGGCTTTTTGTTAGTAGATGATAGAAAATGACATATAACACATTTATAATTAATCGTGATCACTTACTTATAACAAAAATGTTGAAATATGGTTGTACTTTCATTTTACGGACACCTATGAAACCAGCTATTTCCAAAAAACACCATTTTTACAAAGTCGGCTCAAAAATGAAAAATAATCGGCTTCTTCTGAAGGGCATAACTCCATAACTAATAGAACTAGAATAGATTTTTTTTACATTTACGCAAAATTTGATGTACTTCAATTTTATTTTTGGTTCTATTCATGTAGATTCATCCTAGAAAGACTTATTCAAAAAAAAAAACTGAACCCATGTAATTTACTCCCCAAAAATAGGCAGAAAATGGTCAACTTTGAAAGGTCACAATTCACGACATAATAGTGCTAGGTCAAAGTTTTTTTTCAAATTAATAAAAATTGAGTCTGCTCTTGCTTGTCTGTAATACATTTTTTCGTGAAATTAATAGAATCCATGCTACAGAGTAATTTTTGAAAAGTTTTGTTTTTCAGAAAAAAATCTAGAAAAATCGGGTTGTTTTCAAAAAACCGTAACTCCAAATCTGTTGTAGATGGAAGGTTCTTTTTGCATAGTTTTTCCAGAATTTTGTCTACTTTTTTTTTTATAACCACTATTTCTGGTCCAGGATGCAATGAGAACCGTCAATCTACGTGAATGCGATTTTTGGCACATTTCCCAAAAATTTTCTCCGAGTTCCATCACATTTGTTTCTAGAAAATTCGGAATTCACACAAGTACCTTTCAGTGAAGCGTTTTATAAAAAATGCATTCTAGATTTGAAATGGTGCAAAAATACCAGATACCTGGACTAGTACTTCTGTATACCTACTGTCTTTCGAAATATGAAAATAAAAGGATACTTTCTGCTAATACTAATATTTCTTGAGATTACTTTTTTTTTTGTAAAATTTTTATCGTATTAATTCAAGAAGACTTTCTAGATATTTCATTATACGAAATATTATTTTAAATTCCAAAATGTCCCCTACCTAATTACTATAAAAATAGATTGACACTAAAGAAATTAAATAATTTTAATTTGTTGATTTATAATTTATGAAATGTGTATTTGAAGTCAATAATAAAAGTCAATTAAGCTTCATATTAGAATCAAAATTTTAATGCTTTTATACATTATCGCACCTCAAATATATTTAATATATTTATTAATACACACTTATCACATTCCGCAAAGTTTTTTGTTTACTTATTTTATGAAATTCACACAAAATTCATCAGTCATAATTGTGGTACAAACGTTGAAGGTAGCTCTCGTCACTTGAGCATACTTCCTTCCAAAAGTGGAATTCTCCAACTGCAACAAAAAAAGTTTATTAAAATCTGCTTTATTTTCTACAAAATCCATTCTCATTCCACTAATTGAATTGGGGTAATTATAGGATCCAAATTTGCTGGGTGCCAATAATTATGGGAATTATTTGTTTCTCTGTAATCTATGAAAACACAATTGCGAGCTCAATTATAAGATAATGAGAATACTGACCTTAACCGAATAAATTTGACAAATTTGAATAAAAATATTTAATTCAACTTAAAAATGTTCGAGAGTAGAAGTTTATTCACAGAAGTATTTGTAAGCTTTAAATCTCTTTGCTAAAAGTGGGATCTGGTAGACAAAGAAACTGGTGGGGAAGGCTGAAATTTATCAGGACTCAGAGAACTCTTTTCTCGTTTCATGCTTTGAACGCTGAAAGGTGCTGAGTTTCTATTTGGCTTTTGAAAATAAAACTTTCAAAGAATATCCTACATACGTTATAGAATGAGGCGAGTTCAGGTCTAATATGTTGAGCCAAAGGAAAAGCCGGATAAACCTTTTTTGATGCTAGCCACTGGGTCGAGATTATCTTCTCCTATTTCTATCTAACTCTAGAATACATCAAAGTCATTACTTTTCTATTTTCTACTCGTATCTATTTCAAGAAACTTTCTAACATTAGCACAGGTAAGTGCACAATCATAAAAAATGAGCCCAAGTAGGCACGTGTCTACAAAAGAAGGATTTCTCAGACTATTTAAATCTATTATTCCCAATTAAATTAAACAAAGACCTTAATAAACCCCTTCTCCACATCTCTTCTTGTTTCTTCACTCGTCATCTCACCCACATCTACCACTTCCCTTCGCCCCTCCTCCCTTTTTCACAATCCCCTCAATGACTCCCCTCAATGACTCCCCTCAATGACCTCTCTCCATTAATCCCTCCTCTTCACAATTTCTGCTCTCCTATCCTTTACTTGACCTCACCCTATATATACCACTCCTCACATCATCCCTTCAAGTCCCAACTCCCCCTTTCCTCCTTCCCCTCGTTCCCAACCCATCCGCCCCTCACCCAACAGGTTCATCCCACCGATCCGTCGTATTATCCCTTTACATCTTATACTCACTTATCAGTACCTGCCACTTGACCCCAAACTTCCTCTTTCCTTCGCAATTCCTTCACCTCTCTCCTTTCCTCGTCCTCACCTTTTCTGCTTGCCCCTCAAGCTCATCCCTCATAATCACCCCTCTACGTCTGACACTCACGACTTCCCCTCGCCCTTCCATCCTTCCTAACATTCCCCTCAATGGCTACCCACCATTAATCTCTTATTTTTACTACTCCTTCTGCCTTTTCCTTTACTTGACCTTCCCCTTACATCATCCCTTTATATCTTACACCCACTTACTTAAACCCACCATTTTCAAATTATCCTATCCTTACTCACGCACACCGCTCCACGTCTTACACTCCCCTTACAATTCCTTTATATTTCAACTCATCCTTCAACCCTTGCCCTCCCCCTCCTTCTACCTCTTGGCCCAACTTCATCCACACCTCACCTTACAGGTTCATTTCTCCGAATCCTCCCATTATCCCTTTACATCTTAGACTCTCTTATCAGTACCTACCACTTCAACACGTACTTTCAATCTTCCTCGCGATCTCTTCACGTCTCTCCTTTCCTCACCTTCTCTTTTGCTGCTTGCCCCTCGAGCTCATCCCTTATAATCACCTCTTTACGCCCTACACATACGAGTTTCCCTTGCCCCTCCATCTTTCCCAACAATCCCCTCAATGACTACCCACCATTAATCCCTTCTTTTGACCATTCGCTTCTCCTTTTCTTTTACTTGACCTTTCCCTTACTACCCCCGCTCATATCATCCTATTACATTTGACACCTACTTGCTTTAGCCCACCATTTGCCCATCACCAATCCTCCTCTCCTTACAATCCCCTCGCGCACTCCCTTCCCACTCACAAACCCTTTTAATCTCAACTCACCCTCCACTCCTCGCCCTTGCCCTTCATCTACCTCTTGGCCCAACCCCACCTACACCTCACCTCACAGGTGCATCTCTCTGAACCCTTCCATTATCACTTAACATCTTACTTCACTCATCAGTACCTATCACTACACCTTGCACTTTCTCTCTTCCTCGCAATCTCTTCACCTTTCTCCTTTTCTCGCCTTCTCTTTTTCTCTTGCCCTTCAAGCTCGTCCCTTATAATCATTCCTTTACGTTCTACACCCATCACTTCCCCTCATCCTTCCATCCTTCCTAAGAATCCCCTTAATTATTCCCCTACCCTTTTTACCCCACTCACATCATCCTATTCCCTCTTACACCCACTTACTTAAACCCACTATTTTTCCATTAATTTCCCCCATTAATCCCCCATTAGTCCTTCCTCACACACTCCCCTTCCCGTATTACACTTTACTTACAAAGCCTCCGAATCTCAATTTGCCCTCCACCCCTCGCCCTTTCCCTCCTCCTACTCCTCGGACCAACCCCACCCACATCTCACCCGACAGGTTCATCTCACCGAACCTTATTATTATCCCTTAACCTCATACACTCACTAATGAGTACCTATCTCTTCACCTCGCACTGTCTCCCTTCCTCGCAATCCCTTCACCTTTCTCCTTTCCCCGCCTTCTCTTTTTCTGCTTGCCCCTCAAGCTCATCCCTTGTAATCACCGCTTTACGTCCTACATCTACGATTTTGTCTCGCCCCTCCATCCTTCCTGACAATCATCTCAATGACTCCCCTCCATTAATCCCTTCTCTTCACCATTTCTTCCTCCTTTTCCTTTACTTGACCTTACTTCTTCTACCCCCCTCACATCTTACAACCACTTACTTAAACCCACTATTTCCCCATCACTAATCCCCCTTCCTCACAATCACCTCACGCACTTCCATCCCCGTCTCTCACCTTCTCACAGCCTTTTATATTTTACCTTGCTCTCCAACCCTCGCTATTCCCTCTTTCTACCTTTCGATCCAACCCCACCGACCCATCATCCCACAGGTTTATCCCTCCGATACCTCCTATAACCCATTTACATCTTACACTCACCCTTCAGATCTTCCACTTCACCTCGTACTTCCACTCTTCCTCGCAATCTCTTCATCTCTCTCCTTTTCCTTCCTCATCCTCACCTGTTCTGCTTTGCCCTCAGGCTGATTCCTTTTACTTCTTACATCCACGACTTTCCCTCGACGCTTCCTAACAATCCCCTCATGCACTCCCCTCCCAGTCTCTCACCCCCTTGCAGCCCTTTATGTCTTAACTTCCCCTCCAGCCCTCGCTTTCTCCTCGTCCTACCTCTCGACCCAACCCCATCGACCCCTCACCCCACAGGTTCATCCCTCCGATCCCTCCTATTATCCAT
Source organism: Melikaiella ostensackeni (assembly GCA_032362435.1). Classification (NCBI taxonomy): domain Eukaryota; kingdom Metazoa; phylum Arthropoda; class Insecta; order Hymenoptera; family Cynipidae; genus Melikaiella; species Melikaiella ostensackeni. Next base: position 16,702,218 of record JAUMHM010000087.1, on the reverse strand, counting down.
TTACATCTTGCACTCACTTTATAGATCTTCCACTTCATCTCGCACCTCCACTCTCCCTCGCGATCCCTTCATCACTCTCCCTCTCTTTCCTTACCCTCACCTGTTCTCCTTTGCACCTCAAGCTGATTCCTTTTACTTCTTACTTCCACGACTTCCCCTCGACCCTACCTAACATTCCCCTCATACACTAACTCCTCCTCCATATCTCTTAGACCCAACCTACCCTATTGTCCTCCTTGACCTAAATATCTCCTCCCTCGCTGCCCCCCACCTTCTGATTTTCCTACCAATCGTCTAACCCACACCCACTTCTCAACCGTCAGACCCATCCAGACACGTACGCAGGGAGGTTCACCCCCTCCCTCTAAAATTCCAAAAAATTTGTGTCTAATATATACGCTTCCAATACACTATTCGGAATATTTTCACCGGCAATAGTGATAATACTGTTAATTTGTATAAAAATTGAACATTCGACTGTTTGAAAAGTTTTAAATAGCGCGCGGTTTTTCATATTTTTAAGTGACTCCATCTAGACCGGGTTAGTGCAGACTGTTGAAAGGTGATTCGAACAACTAACATAACCAACAAATGTCACAATGTACAATAAATACAATGTAAACAAATGCGGATTTACCTATAAAGAGATTAAGTCAATTGTGAATTGAATACAATGTAGGAATTCGTTACTTTTACGCAAAATATCAAAGTATACAGAATACGGGGAAAAAATGGATGTTCGTCGATTCTTACAAAAAAGGCCAGGTTTAGAAAACGATGATGTGAATATAAATTTCTATTTCTATTGCTTCAATTTTCAGCAATTTTCGAAGATACGTGTTTTAGAGAATTCCGAAAAGTATTGGAAAATTTCGAAAGATACATAACATTCAAAGAATTCTTGTGAAACGAAAATTGACCAAAAAAAACTTCATAAAATATTCGATATTCACTACTAATTTATAAAACTTTTTCGAAAGCAAAGGAAAAACAATTGAAGAAGTTTCCGAGGAACTTCGAAAAATTCTTTTGTGTTTCAGATATTTTTTCAAAATTGACAAAAATGATCAATTGACAATTCGATTTATAGCTTTAAAGAAAACGTCATGTTGAATTTCAAAACTTATGATAACAGTTTCAAAATGTTTTTGTAATTTTTTATTTGCAGTTTAAAATTTTTGAAATCCTTAGATATTGAAATTAGGGATTTTCAGTTCTTTGGAATTCAAAGATTTGGATTTAAAAATCTTGAATTCGGAATTTCGGCAATTTTTGGACTTCGCGAAATTTGAGAAATGTAGAAATTTTGTATTTCAAATTTTAAATTTGGTATATTGAGAAATTAAAAAAACTTTTGTACTTGGGAACATCCATAAAGATGTTGAAGTCATTTGCGAAGAAATCTTTGACACAATGGCAAGAACATCAAGAAGAATGGACATTCTGTTGTGATCTCGATATTGACTTTTTTAGGAAAATGATATCTATTTGTTACTTACTGTTCAGTTCAATCGAAAAAAACAATGATTTTCAAAAAATAACTTTGTACAGGCAACATTTAAGAATAAAAAACATACAAATTTACATATGCATAGAAACATTCATTCATATTCATATTTAAAGCTTGGTAACGCATTTATGAACCTCTCCCCCGAAAAATTTTGCTGCCTACACGCCTGAGCCCATCCCTCCCATCAACCCTTTGATTCTGAAACCCACTCCTGTCACCTACCATCCGCCCTCGCCCCTTTCCTCCGTTTACCCCCTCTCATTAACCCTTAACCCCTATTCTTACCTCGGCCTTCCTTCCTCCCTTAAAACTCTAAAAACAGTTGTATAACCGCGAATAAAGTAATAAATCCAATAGACAACTTTTATTTCATTTGTGATATTCTACAACATTGAAAATATTTAATGACATCTACATTTTAAATACCTTTTTGTTTCTAAGGATTCGTTCTGACATCATGTACGACCCTTCTTCCATTGCAAGGACTGCAGAGGTAAATTAAAAATAGACTTCCACCGAGAATAATTATGACGATTGCAGCAAGAATTGACCACGTGAAGGAAGTAACTCTAGCAGTTGTCAATTTTTTGGCAGTGGGTAAATCAGCTACTTCTTCGAGGGAGATACCCAGTCTTTTTGCCCTAGTAATTAGGATCCTCAGCCTCTTCGAGGCTTTCTCACAAGACATCTTGGATCCTAAGTTCCCGTTATCATGTTTCTAGCTCCAATCAGGATGTTCGGATAACGCCTCGTGCTCCCAAATTTGATGTTTATCATCCTCTCCAATGCTAGAGTTCCTCAGGAAGACCCTTCCCAGAACCGAAACTCCAATCCTTCATCGAGCTTCTCTTATCTCTCTTAGTAAACATCTTAGTCTTGATGAACTTCTCCAGATTCCCATTAGCATTGAACTGTTTACTGCAATCTGAAATCATAATTTCAAATGCAAAATTTGTGTTTGCTCTTACAAAATTGATGTTAGGAAAGCTGCGTCAGTTGATTTTCTTCAATTCACTCAAATGGTGAAGTTTGCTTTCACATCAATGTAACTCAATTTATGTTTAAGCCAATATTCGAAGGTATTTCTGTAAATAAAAAATCAATCACCATGACGAAAAGATATGGGAACACTTGTTCCCCTATTCCCCTCTTAAACCCTTTTTCAAAGATTTCCTCTTTTTTCCCTATTTTGAAGAAACTTGTCCTTTTTCTCATTATTTTGCTTTAATGGAAATTGAATTAATAGAACTCAATAAAAAAATCCAACTGTCTTCCGTTGAAAGTTAAGTCTTTTTAATCCAAAAGTCTACTATTATATTTTTGGTTCAGAATTAATTTCATTTCGTTGAAAATTCTACTATTTTGTTGAAAATTGGTTTTTTTTTTGGTTGAAAATTGATCGTTTTTAGTTGGAAATCCAGCTACTTGAAAAACTGTTTGAAAATTTAACTGCTTGGTTGCAAGTTGAACTACTTTGTTAAAAACTCATATTATTAGTTAAAGATCAATTTATTTGGTTGAAAATTAACTATTTTTTTTGGAAATTCGTTTTTCTTTTTGTTGAAAATTGATCATTTTCAGTTGAAAATTCGGCTACTTAAAAAACTGCTTGGTTGCAAGTAGAACTACTTTGTTCAAAATTCCTATTATTAGTTAAAAATTCATCTATCTGGTTGAAAATTGAACTATTTTGTTGAAAATTCGACTTTTTCTTGTTGAACATTAATTTTTTAACTGAAAATTAAACTATTCAATTATTGGTTGGAAATTGATCGTTTTTAGTTGAAAATTTACGTATTTTGTTTGAAATTCATCTTTTTGGTAGAAAATGAATCTTCTTGATTGAAAATGCAAGTACTTAGTTGAAAGTTGAAATACTTTGAAAAAAATTTATTTTATTGGCTAAAGATCCATCTTTTCGATTGAAGATTTAGATATTTGAAAAAAATTGGTTTCTATGTTGAAAATTTATATTTTTGGGTTGAAAAATCAACTCTTATCAAATTTCGTCTTTTTTGGTTTGAAACGTCATCTCTTTCGGCAGAAATTTTTTCGAATTATCTTTTTTTGGCAAAAATTCAAGTGTTTGGTTGAGAATTAATCTGTTTTGTTTGAGGAATCAAATATTTTGTTGAAAATTCGTGTTTTCTGGTAGAAAATTCTTTTTTTTTGGTTGAAAATTCAACTACTTGATTGAAAGTTGAACTCCTTTATACGAAAATTCGTTTTCTTGTTTGAAGATTCAATATTTTAGTTGAAACTTCGTCTTTTCTGGTAGATAATTAATCTTCTTGATCGAAAATTCAACTACTTGGTTAAAAGTTGAAGCACTTTGTAAAAAATGTATTTCATTAGCTGAGCATCTATCTTTTCGGTTAAATATTTAGCTATTTTGTTAAAAATTTGTTTTTTTTTTGTTGTTAAAAGTCAATTTCTTCAGCTGCAAATTTAACTACACCGTTTTTGGTTAAAATTGATCGTTTTTAGTGTAGAATTCAACCATTTGCTTGAAAGTCAACTATTTTGTTGAAAATTCGTGTTTTCTGGTTGAAAATTCATCTTTTTGGTTGAAAATTCAATCACTTGATTGAAAGTTAGACTTCTTTGTTCGAAAATTCATTTTTGTTTTTGAAGATTTATCATTTTAGTTAAAAATTCATCTTTTCTGGGAGAAAATTAATCTTCTTGATTGACAATTTAACAACTTGGTTGAAAGTTGAATACTTTGTAAAAAACTTATTTTATTGGCTGAGGATCTATCTTTTTGGTTAAAAATTTAGCTATTTTGTTAAAAATTCATTTTTTTGTTTGTGAAAAGTCAAGCTTTTCAACTTTGACTTAAACTACGCCATTTTTGGTTAAAATTGATCTTTTTTAGTTTAAAATTCAACCATTTGGTTGAAAATTTAGTTTTTGTTGGAAATTCGTATTCTCGGGCTGTAAATTCAACTGTTTAGTTGAAAATTAACTTTTTTGTTGAAAATTCGTATTTTCGCATTAAAAAATTCGAATATTTTGTTGAAAGTTTGTCTTTTTGGATTGAAAATTCATCTTTTTTGGAGCAACAGTTCCTCCTTTTGGGTTGGAAATTCAATTGACTTCTGAAAAATTCATCTTTTTGGCTTGAAAATTCAGCAATTTGGTCGAATATTGAAATATTTTGTTGAAAATTCGCCCTTTTTGCTTGAAAGTTCAACTAGTTGGTTGTAAATGCAATTGTCTGGTTGATAATTAATTTTTTGTTGGTTGAAAATTCAAATTTTCGGGTTTAGAAATACAAACATTTTGTTGAAAATTTAATATTTTTGTTGAAAATTGAACTATTTTCTTGAAAACTCACCTGTTTTATTTAAAAATTCAACTGCTTTGTTGAAAATTCGACTCTTTTGGATTGCAAATTCTTCCTTTTGGATTGACAATTCAAATGTCATCTAAAAAATTCGGATTTTTGCTTGAAAATACAACTAATTTGGACTGTAAAACCTGCTAAATTTTATGTTTGTATTTTTTGTGTTTTATGTTAGGCGTTTATCAAATGAATTTGAAGAAAAAATTTCTACTTTAAAGAAAAAAGAAGGGGGTGTTCTTATTTTTGACGTCACCCATGGGGGGTTCACGCTTTGTGAGATGATCTGCGACGAAGAAGGGGAGGGGTTGAAAAAGTGTTTAAAATAGCGTGACGTAATTTCTGAGCGGCCCCTATTCAAATTTTATTTGTAATTTACTACACAATTTTGAAAATTTGAAATTATTGATTTTTACTGAGGAAATGCAAAAAATAATATTAAAATAAAACAATCAGAATTTCTGAAATCCGTATAAAATTTAAACTTCAAAAAAGTGGATGAAATAAGAGTTTCATCATTTGTGCATTATCAAAGTCTGTATTATTTTTGAAGAATTTGAAAATCAATTTTTAAAGCAAGAATGTTTCAAAATTAAAGTACTTTCTAAATTTAAAAATGATTAAATGTTCCTTTTATTCTTGCTAAGGAGATTTCATTTGTTTAATTTCATTGCATAATTTTCAAATTCAAACTTGAAGTGGAAGATTGTTTTTAAGTTATAAAGTTTTCAAGTTTATTGAAACTCACACTTTGAAAAAATGACAATACGAAGAAAAAGATCTCTAAAGTTTTCTAAAGCCTTTAGAAAAAAAGCCAAGAATTCATCATCATAATTTAATATTGTATAACTTACTCTTAAATTAGTATTAATTAATTACAACTGTATTGTATAATAATCATCTCTAAATTGAATCTATTTGCATCACGAATTTAGCAAATACGCTACCAATCCCATTTTCAATCGAGATTCCCCGGTAATCGACAATCGCAAATAACAATTACGCAATGTTTGTTTTTCACTATTTGCAAACGATTCGAAGGTTTAGAGTTGTTTGCTTATTTCGATTATACGGTAAACCACGACTAGTATTCAACGAAGTCGAGAGCGTTCTACCATATTTGTACAAGAAATCAACTTTTTCGCTGAAATCAATTATCTATCTTAAAAAAGTGGTGTAACGAAATACATTGGAACATTGATTTAACAGGGCTCGATAGACAGCCTTCCTAGAAATGCCGCTGGCTGCATTCAATGATAAGGGGGTCTAAGAGGCCAAGAGAGAGGCACTGTGAACTCAGCGGAGTTAAGCAGTTTCGTAGCCACGAAGCGGGCAGCTCGAACACTCGCGTGCATAATTCGAATTTATTTTTAAATACACGCGTAAAATTCTCTTTTCATTACTTAGTCTTCATTATTAAAAAAGGCCCATCCTTCATGATAACAAAAATTTACATTTGCACAAAATACTGTTAATCAATATTGTGTATTCCTAGGGAAAATGGTTCATGCGGCTCTGACAGTTTATGTCATAGTAATTCTTGGAAGAGCGTCACGGCCATCGCAGACCATACCCGAGAACGGCGATATATCAAGGTTGCAGTGTATCTCGAAAATCTCGCACTTATTGTTGTTGAAAACCTGATTGGCTTTTGAATGACTTGAAATTGATCTATTTATTACATTTGAAACTTAAAAATGAAATCCGCTGCTAGCTTTCAGTTTCTTTACATCTGTTTATTTAATTTGTAATCGCTACGGTGACGAAATATTTAATTATTCTTGCAAATATCTAGATCATAAATTATATTCTTTGATAACAGAATAAAACTTAATTTCATTAAAAAAGTAAAAAATTCATTTCCGTTAATACTTTAATGCCAAGGGGTTGATCATTAAAATTTTGATTGTGCACTAGATATTAGGATTTTGAAGATTTCTGAAGATTACACAAAATCTTAAGTGTTTTGAAATATTCCAAAGGTTTTTTTAATAATTTCAAGTAATTTTAGCAGATTTCGAGGAATTTCGAAGTATTTCAAGGAATTTGAGACCAATTTAGAGATTACAAAATAATGTTATGGGATTTCAAGGGATTTAAAAAGATTTTCAGGGAATTCGGATAATTTATAGAGGCTGTAAAGAGTTGTAAAATAGTTTCAAGACTTTTACCTAATCTCTATGTATTTCAATCATTTTAAGAAGATTTTGGAGGAATTCGAGAGATTCAAAGCGTTTTCAAAAGGTTTTGAAAAAGTTCAGACCATAACACAAAACTTTTAAAGTTTTAATGGACTTCAAAGAATTTTTCGGAATTACAAATTATTTTGGAAGATTTGAGGAATCTGCGATGTATTTCAACATATTTCCAGAGATTTTACACCACTCTCAAAAGGATTGTAAGTAACTTTTAAACATTTCAAGAGATTCCACAGATTTTCTAGGAATTTCATATGATTCAAGAATATTTCAAGACATTTCTAAGAATCTTTTGAGATTTCATGGCCTATGAAAAGATTTCACAGGATTTTTATGGATTTCAACTAATTCTAGAAGACTTCAAGGAATTTAGAGAGATTTGAACTATTTTATAAAAGTTTTTAATTGGTTTCAAAATATTCCACGGGATATTACAAAACTTCTTAAGGTTTCAATTGTTTTCAAATATTTCAAAGGATTTCAAGAGATTTCTAGAGAGCCCAAAGTATTTTTAAAGATTTTAAGGATTGTCGAAGTATTTCAAAATATTCCAGGGGATTTCATAAGATTTCAAGGTATTTCTAAAGATTTCTAGGGGTTACTCAGGATTTCCAGTGATTTGTGAACATTTTAGGGATTTTCAGGGTTACCACAGCCTAATTTACGCGAAAAAGTAAAAGAGTGACCTATTTGATCCAAAAAAGTGACCAAAAGTCACTAATTTCTAATGTGACTAATGTTCGTTTGAAATCAAAAAGAGCCGATGAAATTTATCAAAATTTCAGGTGAATTTTAACAAATTCAGGATGAATTCACAGGAATTCAGAATGTATTCAAAACAATTCCAGTTAAATTCAAATAAATTTTTAAAAAATCCCAACATTTCCATTGATTTTAGTAAAATTGGAGTCAATTTAAAAGAATTTCAGGAATTTCAAAATACTTTAATGAAATTCATAAGAATTTGAGTGAATTGAAAAAAATTTCAAAAATCAAAAAGTTAAAAAAAATAAATGAATTAAATAGAATTCGAATGAATTCAAAGAAATTTAAGAGAACAGAGAAGAATTCTATGAAATTCATAAAATTGCAAGTGAATTGAGAAACGATGAAAAAATTTAGAAAATTTATCGAATTCATTAAGCCTGGAATGAATTCAGAAAAATTTAAGGGAAATCAAAATACTTTAATGCAATTTATAAGAATTTGAGTGAATTGAACAAAATTTCAAAAATAAAAAAATTTCCATGAAACTGAGTAAAATGGGAGTAAAAAAAATTCAGGAAGAATTCAACAGAATTCAAGTGAATTGAAAAAATCAAAAAGTATACAAAAACAAATGAATTAAACAGAATTCGAATGAAGTCATAGGATTTCAAGAAAACAGAGAAGAATTCGATGTAATACATAAAAATGCAACTGAATTAAAAGCAATTTAAAAATACTTTAAAAATTCATTGAATTCATTAAATCTAGAAAGAATTCTTAAAAAATTAAGAGAATTCAAACAGATTTAATGAAATGTCTGAGAATTCAAGGTGAATTTAAATGAGTTCAGGGTGAATTAAAAAAAGGAAAGGAAATAAATAACAAAAATCCATTGAATAGAGTGAGACCGACTGAATCTAGAAGAATTCAAAATAATTGAAGGACGATTTATAAGAATTCAAGAAAATGTTAAAGAAAAAATGTAGGCTAAATTAATAAGAATTCATGGTGAATTCCAAATGAATAGTAAAACTGGTTTGGATTTAGAAAAATTCAAGAGGATTCAATAGAATTCGATGAAATTCATACGAATTCGAGATAAATTAAAAGGAATTCAGGATGAATGGAACAAAATGTTTAAAATCCAAAAATATTCCCTTTAATTCAGATAAATGGGCGTGAAAAGAATTATTGAATAAGAATCTAATAAAATCCACAAAATTCAAGGTGAATAAAAAAGTATTCACGGTGAATTGAAAAAATTGAAAATGCAAAAAAATACAATAAATCCAGTGGGCTTCCAAGAAATTCCAAAGAATTCAAAAGAATTCACAAAAATTCAGAAACCGGCGTAGACCTGAAATCAATAGTGCTTCTTGGGTTCTCTTTTAATTTATTGAAAGAAAAGTGACTAAATTGATCTTTTCATTTAAAAAAGTGACTATAGTGCGAGCTATAGTGACTTTATTTTAAAAAAGTGACTGAAAAGTGATTTGAAAAATGAGTGAGAAAAAGTGACTGTTTGGCAACGCTGGGGTTTTCAGAGGATTTCTGGGCATTGCAAAACATTTTAAAAAATTTCAATCAGATTCGAGAGATTTCTAGTAATTTCAACAGGTTAAAAAAATTATTAGACATTTCAAATGATTTTCGAAAAATGAATGCTCTATCACGCGTTTTCAAAATTTTTAAATAGATTATGACAGATTGTAAAAAATTTAAAAGTTTTTTAGTGTATTTTGAATTACTTTAAAGGATCTTATGGAGTTCCAGAAAAATTGATGTGATTTCATGAGCTTTCAGAAGATTTCACGCCATTTTAAGAAATTTTGCAAGGTTTGAAAGGTTTCAAAAAGAATTCAAGAGTTGTCAAACCTTCTTTTAATACTAAAGAATAAGTATTTTAAGATGAACAGATATTTATTTGTATATTGTTTTTATAGGGTTCGTAGAGAGTGAACCATTAGTCATTTTCTGATATACGAGGTTCGTTTGATAAGTAAGGTAATTTTCCCTCTAGATGGCGCCAAAATGAACTTTGTGGTACATGGCCAAGAAAAAGCACCCTTCGCACTCAATTCTACCAAGCTTCATCCAAAACCGATGCTTAGTTTGCGTTTGGCATACGTTTGAACTGAGCGTGTCAGTAATTTTCAAAAAAATAGAGAAAGAAGACTTCCATGCAGTGATAAAACATTTTTATTCAAAAAATTTGACGGCCGCGCAGATCCAAGCCGAGTTAGGCGAAGTTGACGGGCAGTTTGCACCTTCGTTGAAAACCGTTTATTTTCAAATAAATGAATTTAAACGTGGTCGAACCACAACCAAAGATGAAGCGCGCTCCGGACGCCCAATTGAGGTCACCATATCGGATATGGTAGAAAAAATTCATCATATGGTCATGAAAAATCGCCGAATCAAGGTGCGTGAGATTTCTGAGGCTACAGGAATCTCCCCTGAACGAGTCTATAACATCTTGCACGAAAAAGTGGAGGTTGAGGTGTGTGCAAAATAGGTGCCGCGATTGCTTACTCCCGATAAAAAGCGCAACCGAAAAGACGTTTGAGCGCAGTATTTGGCGAAGTTTAATCGGAATCCACTGGACTTTATGCGTCGATGCGTGGCTGTGGACGAAACCTGGATCCAGTACTATACACCCGAGACAAAGCAGCAGTCAAAGTAGTGAGTACTGCCTGGTGAAAGTGCGCCAAAGAAGGCGAAGGCTGTTTTGTCAGCTGGGGAGGCGATGGCCACAGTATTTTGTGATTCCCAAGGAATCATCCTCATCGATTACTTGAAGAACGGTAAAACTATAACAGGAACGTAATATGCATCATTTTCGGACCGCTCGAAAGCCGAGCTACAAAAAAAATGTCCACGATTGGCGCACGAAAAAGTACTGTTTCATCACGACAACGCACCGGCTCACACCTCTGCAATCGCAATGGCAAAAACACACGAACTGGGCTTCGAACTGATTCCTCATCCACCCTATTCTCCAGACTTGGATCTGTGCGACTTCATTGTGTTTTTCAACTTGAAGACTTGGGTCGGTGGGAAGAAATTCTCGTACAATGAAGAAGTAATCGATGCCATAAATGCGTATTTTGCAGACCTCGAGAAATTTTACTTTTCTGGAATATTCTGTATGATTAGCTACTAATGGAACAAACGTGGTCACAAATGGTACTCCTACCCTAAATTTTTTAAAATGGGTTAGAAGTAAGAAAAAGGACAATAATCAGAAGAATGTCCAGATAAAAATTCTCTGATCGGATGTAGGTATTTTTGGGTATTTACTGCCTTTATGCAGCGCACAGCACATTTATAATGGTAGCAACGACAGCAATTTATTCACGTTATTAGGGAAGGCGATTTCTTCCGTCAGGTTGATACTCAGCGCTCTTTCACTTATTTTTTTATTCAGTGTTTTTTATCCGGTTTTTTTTGTTCTAGCACTTCTTCCTTCCACTTCCTTTTTCCGCAACGAACCAGCCATCGACCGGTTAATTACGTCGCTTAATTGCAGAGAATTTTTACGCTACTGGCAAGAGAAATACCAAACGCAGAGATCTGCAGCGTACACTGTATTAATTTTGTCTATTTAAATGAAAATTATGATTACTTTGGTTCATTTCAGTAAATGATTAACGCCCAATTATAATAAATTGGGTTAATAATTTGGCTTGAAAATTCAACTATTTCTTTGAAAATTGAACTATTTGGTTGAAAATTGCACTGTTTTGTTGAAAAAATTTTCTGTCGTTACTGACAAATTTTTATCGGTTAAAATTTCAATTTTCTTCTAAAAAATTCGTCCTTTTGACTTGAAAATTCAACTATTTGGTTAAAAATAAATTAATTTCACAGGCTTTGAATAATTTTAATTAGTGAAGAAGAATCTAATAAAAGCCTTAAGAATTCAATGGGAATTTAAAGTTATTTTTAAATGATTTTAATTGGTGAATAAGAATAAGAAATAGAAGAATAAGAATATTATGGTTCAATCTCCAATAAAAACAGAATAATTTCCAACCAAACCGTTCAATTTTTAAGCAAAAAACATAATTTGAAGAAATTTCTATCAAAAGAAATAAAGCTTCAAACCATATTTTTAACTGAAGGAGTTCAACCAAGAAAAAGTTGAGTTTCAATACTTTTTTGAGGGGACCTACAGTTTGAGGTGAAATCTGAACCACAATAAGACAAATTTTCAACAAAACAGTTGAAATTTCAACCAAAAGGAATGAATTTTTTACAAAATTGTTTTAAGTTTTGAGCTTTTAAGCTGATTTCTCGAATTTCCAATTCTTGAAAACTTAATTTTAATTGATTTTAGAATTTGATTTTAACCAAAACTGCCTCCTTTCAAACTCAATAAACATTTCGAAAATACAAAAATTGCCTTTTTCAATTCAGAAAAAAAAAACGACAAAAATTTCTTCCCTTGGGTCGAAGTCCACGTGGACACGCGTTCGTCTGAATATGCGATTTCTTTTTAGAAGAACATGAAAAATTAACAATATTTTTACGATATTTTGAGTTCAGGGTTGAGACTTTTTCTTAGATCTGATAAATTCCTTACTGAAAGTCCATTGGATGACTATTAATTCACCAAAAAATTATTTGAAAATGGCGACCTATTTTCGATAAATTCTACTTTTTTCAAAATTCTTTTTTCATGGATTAAAATGTTTATTTATTAAATATTTATGTAAAATTATGTGAATATAATTTTTCACCATAAAAAAGGAATTTTCAACAAAATACATGAATTTCAAAATAGAAAAGATAAATTTTTAAACCAAAAAGACAAAATTCGACAAAAGAATTGATTTTTAATTCGAAAATATGAATTTTCAACATAGTAGTTAATTTGTAATCAGATATTTCAATTTTCTACCAAAGTAGTTGAATTTTCAATTAAAAAAGATGAATTCTCAACCAAAGAGATGAATTTTTTACTAAGAAGATGAACCTTAAAAAAAACAAATCAATTTTTAACAAAGAAGTTCAACTTTCAACCAAGTAGCTGAATTTTCAACCAAAAAGATTAATTTTCTAACAGAAAGAAACGAATTTTCAACTCAAATGATAAATCCTCATACAAAAAAATGAATTTTTAACGAAGGAGTTTAACTTTCAATGAAGTAGTTGAATATTCTTCTAAAGAAATGAATTTCCAATAATGAAGAAGATTAGATTATTCATGAAGAAGATTAATTTTCTATTAGAAAACACGAATTCTCAACAAAATAAATGAATCTGCTACCAAATAGTTCAATTTTCAATTAAAAAAAGATAAATTATCAATGAGAAAAAATAAATTTTCAACAAAGTAGTTTAACTTTCAACCAAAAATATTCTATTTTAAATAAAAAATAGTTGGATTTAACCAAGAAAAAAATACGAATTTTAAATAAAATAATTAAAGCCTCAATCAAAACAGATTAATTTCCTACCAAAAAGTTGAATTTTCTATAAAACATTTGAACTTTCGAACAAAAAGGATGCATTTTAAACAAATTGTTGAGCTTTGAACAAAATAATTAAAGACACAATCAAATAAAATTTTTAACTAAAGGAAATGAGGTTTCAAACAAATAAGACGAAATTCAACTAAAATGATGAATTTTTAGCAAAGAAAATGATTTGTTAACTGTTGAAAATTTAAAAAAAAAACAGTGACCCGTCTTCAAAAAAATCTACTTCTTTCAAACAAATACTTTTATGGATCAGAATGTTTATTAAACTTTCCAGGTAAAATTAAGTAAATAAAACATTTTTAACACTTGCTTTTAATATAAAATTTTCTAATTTCTTTTATTTTCAACTGTTGAAAATTCAATTGTAAATTTTCTTCAATTTGCAACAGTTGGATTTTATATTAAAAGTATTAAAAATGTTATGTTTACATAATTTCACACAGGAATTTATTCAACACAAATTTTAGTCCATAAGTAATTTCAACTTTAGTGCTGGAAGTTTCAAGTAGAAAAAAAAAGAAATTTTTAACAAAGCAGTTGAACTTACAACCAAAAAAACGAATCTTCAACTAAAAAGGATGACTTTTTAACAAAATTGTTGAATTTTCAACAAAATAATTAAATTCTCAACCAAATATTAAGATTTTCAACCAAGAGAGATGAATTTTAAAACCAAGAACATGAAATTCAACTAAAATCATGAACCTTTAACCAAAAAAATTAGTTGTTGGCTATTGAAAATTAAAAAAAAAAACGGCCAACCATTTTCAAAAAAATCGACTTTCCTGAATTTTTTCTTATGGATTGAAATGTTTTAAAATTAAACTCTTATGTAAAATTATGTAAATGTAACATTTCTCACACTTGCTTTTAATATAAAAAACGATTTTTTCTGGAATTTTCAAATGTCCAAAATTCAACTATTAAAAATTAAAAGAAATTAAATTTTAATTTTGAACTATTGAAGTTTCTATTTAACTGTACTATTAAAAGTTTAAGCAAATTTAAAATTTAATTTTCAACGCTCGTGTATTTACCTCGCGTTATATTAATTTCTGCACATTAATTTGTTTTTTTTTTTTTTGAATTACGAGTATGTTCATCACCTAACAAATTAAAGTATTTATTTTATATTTACAAATTTTAAATTCGATGAAAATAAAGTTTAATGAATCAACTGGACTTCGGTTTGAGGTGGAAAATTTTGCCGTTAAACATTTTGTTGTATTTTTTTTCAGTAAAATTTTGTCATTAAACAATTTGTTGTATCTTGTGACATTTTTTGCAAAAATTGAAATATTTTATTTTCAATGTTATTTTTCACAATCAAAGCAAAAACTATGCGTTTTATTGAGAAATGGTCTAAAAAAATTCGTAGATCGTTTTGATATAAGCAATTTCACCTGGTAACATTTTTTCGAATCTTTCATAGTTTGACCCGAAAATGGATTTTTTAAATTTTAATAACATTTTTCACGATTAGAAAAAAAGCTATGCTTCTCATCAAAGAAAATTGTCTTTATTAAATTAGTAGATCATTTTGAGAAGAACAATTTTGTTCTCTAACATTATTTTCGTGCCTTGTATAAATTTACCTGGAAGCCGAATTTTTTATTTTCAATAACATTCTTCACGATTAAAAGAAAAACTATGAGTCTCATCAAAAAATAGTTTAAAGAAAATTTTTAGATCTTTTTGAGATGAACAATTTTGATTTTCAACATTTTTTTCGTATCTCGTAAAATTTGGCTAGAGAATGGATATTTTTAAATAACATTTTTCACGATTAAAACAAACAATATGTATCTTATCGAAATTATAAAGAATTTTGAGGAATTATAAGAGATATACAAATTTTTGAAAGACTTCCAAAGAAGTTACGGGATGTCTAAGGATTTCAAATGATCTCAAGAAATACAGAAGTATTTTTATGAATTTTGAAGGATGTCAAGGGAAGGTTTCGAAGATTTGAAAGAATTTAAAGGAATTTCATAAGATTTCAAAAGATTTCACGAAATTTCAAAAGATTTGCAAAGATTGCAAAGGATTTTAATGAATTCAAAGAGATTCAAAGTGGTTTCGATGATATCAACGGACTTCAAGAGATTTCAAAAGATTTTCAAGAGATACTGAAGGATTTTGACGGAGTTTTAGAGATTTAAAGAAATTTAACGGATTTTAAGGAATTATAAAAGAATATTGAGGGATTTTAAGAGATTTCAAAATATTTTAGAGGAAGTCACGCGATTTCAAACAATTTTAAGGGATTTTGGTGGATTTTAAGAGATTTGAAGCGGTTTCGCTGATTTCAAAGCGTTTTGAAAGATTCCAAAAGATTCCAAAGTGTATCCATGAATTTTAGAAGTTTTCGAAAGATTTAAACAGATTTGACGGAATCATAAAAAATTTTAAGGGGTTATCACAGTTTTTAAAGGATTTTAAGGGGTCTTCAGGGAGCTTAATTGTTTTAAAAGGATTTACAGAGATATTTGTACAATATTTATATAGAAATCGAAGGATTTCAAGGAATTTTCTCATGATTTAAAAAGTTTTAAGGGATTACAAATTTTTCAAAAGAATTCACGGGATTTCGAAGGATTGCAAAGATTTCCAGGGATTCGACGAGAATACTCGAAAAATGTACACCGTCCATATACCACGTGGATATTTGGGGGGGGGGGGGGTATGGCAAAATTCCACGATTGTCCATGAGGGGAATCGGGAGAGTTTGGCCAAACGTCCACATGGACAAGCGTTCGCCTGAACTTGCGAACTTCTTTTTAGAAAAAACATGAAAAATTAAGAATATTTTCACCATTTTTTGTTTGAACAGTGGAACCTCCATTTAATGGCAGTCTCGGGTATGGCCTGCTATGGTCGTGAGGCTGTGCCAAGAATTTCTACGATGTAAGCAATCAGGGTCGTGGAAACCATTTCCAGTTGGAATACATAATATTAATTAACTATATTTTGTACAAATGCAGATATTTGTTGTCATGAAGGATGAACCTTTTTCAATAATGAAGACCAATTATTGAAAAGAGAATTTTTCGCGTATATTAGAAAATAAATGCGAAATATGCGCGTGAGTGTTCGAACTGCCCGCTTTGTGGCTACGGAACTGATCGATTCCGCTGTGCTCACTCGACCTCTCTTTCGGCTCCTTGGACCCCCTCATCAACGAATGCGAGCCGGCTGAAATTCTACCAACACGGTTAATGGAGGCCGTTAAATGGGAGTTCCAGTGTACTCTCTACTTTGTATTATCAAGCTTATGTTTTCAAGAAAAATCGAATTTTCATCCGGTAAACCGCTCCCTTTGGCTTCCTAGTTTTTAAATACCAAGAATATCCATATTTTCATGAGACATGGAATAAGTGCACGTGGACGAAAAAGTCGAGTGAAAGGAGCAGGGTCATCAAAAGGCAATGAATATTCACAAGAGGGGCGGGGGGGTCAAAAAGTGGTAAAAAAATTTGTAGGTTGATTTTGAACCAGTCTATTCAGACTATTCCATTTTTCAAAATAGAGAAAGGTAATAATCCAAACTCACAAACACATTTGTGAAAATTACTAACTTTCTCAAATTTGTGAAAAATATTTAAATAAAATAGATATCTTTTTGTTAACTAAGTTAATCATTAGTAACCTCAATTAAAGAAATTTTACTCGTAAGTATTCATAGGCAACCCTGCAGATTGGAACAAAACTTTGCTTAATGTCTCTCTTTTAAAATTTCTCAAAGATCGAAATAAAATCTACTTTCTTATGAAAATTTTTTGTGTACTA
>JAUMHM010000087.1:16669625-16685081 GCA_032362435.1 Melikaiella ostensackeni | reverse complement strand
TTGTCAGGCCGAAGACTTTTCAGCCCATGTAGTATACCCATTTCTATCGGTAATAGTAGCGTCAACATTTATTGTTAATGTTTATGCATCAGTTGATTGATTGATTGTCCAAAAGTTTTCTTCAGCGCAAGTATTTTCATTGTTTTCACGACATTGTGGATGTAAAAAAGGTAAATATGTGCATAATTATCGTTTGCCCTTGACACTTCAACTCAAAAAAGTTTTTCGCATGAATACGCAGTGTCATTCATAGGTCATGTAGAATCGTAAACTTAGCGTTTGGGGTATTGCGGGATATTTTTTGGGAATAGTGGGACACGTCATTTTTGACAATTCTGACGTGCATATCGCATTTTTATGCAACTTAGTCGTTATTCATGCTGAATAGATTATATATAAATATTTATAAAATTAATTATTCAAAAAATATTGTCGTTGCGATTGAACCGAAACAATTCCGTCCATTGCGACTCGTGCGAACGAGCTGTTACTTCATTTGCGCGAATATGACTGTCAGCTATTTCACATGCAGGAATTGTCATTCCGATTAGTTATCGCTCCATTTTTTTATTTCTTTTTCATCAAAATTACAATATTCGTCATCACGAACTTTCCAATAAGCATTTCACATTTATATTTCACATTTTTGCTCGTGTCCCACTCTTCCCCAACTTTTTTCAGAGTGTCGAAAACTTATGTTTTCGAAAAACATATAAAGTTTTTTAGCTGTTCAGAATTTCAACACACTGTGACAGCAAACAGGTTTTCACACGTAATATGACACACATCTTCAAAATTTGGAAAAATATCAATTTTTAAGCAAGTTATGAATTTCTAAAAACGTGTCCCACTATTCTGCATCTTCCCCTACCCTTGAATTAAAAAAAAATGAAATTGAAAACTTATTTAATAGCATCAAGAAATTGTTTTTTCGAAATCTTAGAATGAAGTTTGATCATATTCCATCTTTTTTCTATGGCAAGTTCAACCCTTTCTTATGGAATGTTAGAACACATGGCTATTACATTAAAAGAAACAAAAACGTGATACATGGGTATTTTAACATTCTCAATTAATTTAAGGAAGGCAACACTATTTTTTATTGATCTTTCCGAAAGGGCTACTGCTTCTTTGATAATTTTCCTAAGTTCTAATTTTTCATGGTTGAACCTATTGTCGAAATAACTGGTCGTAAAGAAAAATCTGTTTTATGAGCTTTAACCAGGTCATAGGCCAAAGATTGATTAGTATGAATTGTGTCAATATCGCACCTTTCAATATTATTTCCCAAACATTTTTGAATCCTTAATATCTCTTGAACTTTAAATGTACCTCTTTCAAGCATTCTTGTAGGACCAATTGCAATAATTGTAAAACTATCATTATCATTCAACATATGCATCATTTTTTGACAGGGTGTCCACTCAAATCTTGACAAAAAAAATCCCTGACAATTCCAGATTTTTTGCAGGTAATTCTAGACTTTTGCAGGTACATACAATGTTTCTTAATATGGAGTCATTCAAGTAACATAATGATTGAATAACCCAAATTTATTATCCACTTATGGATGGTTGAACTTTAAGTAATTAACATAAAAAATCGGAATATGTATCCAATTTCGCGAGTTTATTATAAATAATGTTTTCTCAGCCCTTGTAAATATCTAAATGGGTGAAATGATAAAATTTTGGTTAAAAAATGATATTTTCGGTAAAAATTGTTTACTGTTTTGTACAAAAATTGCACTTTTGGCTTGAAATTCCAACAGTTTGGTACGAAATTCAACTAGTTGGTTATAAATTAACTTTTTCGTTGTAAATTCTCATTCTTGGCATTTTTTCAACTCTTTTGTTGAAAATTCGTCTTTTTCGTTTAAAAATTTGTTTCTTCTGGTAGCACTTACATCTTTTTTGGTTAAAAATGCAACTGTTTGGTTGAAAAATAATCTGTTTTGATTGTTATTATGTTGGAAATTAAAGTACTTGGTTGAAAATTAACTTTATCTAGTAAATTCATATTTTCGGGCTGAAAATTCAACTTTTTTGTTAAAAATTCGTCTTTTTGGTTTTAAAATTTGTCTCTTTCGGCAGTAATTTCATTTTTTTTTGGTTGGAAATGCAACTGTCTGGTTGAAAAATAATTTGATTTGATTGAACTATTCTGTTAAAAATTTAACTATTTTGTTGAAAATTGAACTATTTGGTTGAAAATTAAATTTTTGCTCAAAAATTCATAATTTCGAGTCGAAGATTCAACTCTTTTGTTCAAAATTCGTCTTTTTGATTGAAAAATCATTCTTTTTTTGGTGAAAATTTCATCTTTTTTGGTTAAAGGTCCAACTATTTTGGTAGAAAATTTAACTCTTTTCTTGAAAATTGACATTTTGTTGAGAATTCATATTTTCGGGTTAAAACTTGAAAAGTTTTCGAGAAAATTTGTCTTTTTGGTTGAATTCAACTGTTTTCCATTTGAAATGTGAATCATTTTTGGTTGAAAATTGAACTTCATAGTTAAAAATTTATGTTTTTTGTTGAAAATTCGTCTTTTTTGGTAGAAAATTAATCGCTTTAATTATAAAGGCAACTGTTGTGTTGATAATTAATCTATTTTATATAAGTATTCCAGTATTTCCTTGAAAATTCGTCCTTTTTTGGTTGGAAATTCGACTACTTGGTCGAAAAAGGAACTATTTTGTTGAAAATTAATTTTTTCGGTTGAAGATCATCGTTTTGGTTGAAAATTAAACTATTTTGTAGAAAACTCAACTATTTAATTGGAAATTATCTGCTTTGTAAAAAAATCGTCTTTTTGGTTGAATTCAACTGTTTTCGATTTGAAATTTGAATCATTTTTGGTCAAAAATTGAACCTCGTGGTTAAAAATTTATGTATTTCGTTGAAAATTCGTCTTTTTTTGGTAGAAAATTCATCGTTTTAGACAAAAAAGCAACTGTTGTGTTGATAATAAATCTATTTTAGTTGAGTATTTAAATCTTTTGTTGAAAATTCGTCCTTTTTTGTTTGAAAATTCAACTACATGTTTGAAAATGGAACTATTTTGTTAAAAATAATTTTTTCGGTTCAAGACTCACCTCTTTGGTCGAAAATTAAACTATTTTGTTGAAAATTCAATTATTTAATTGGAAATATTCGTGTATTTTGTTGAAAATTCTTCTTCTTTGTAGAAAATTAATCGTTTTGGTTAGATTGGCAACTGTTTGGTTGGTAATTAATCTGATTCACTTGAGCATTTGACTACTGTGTTAAAAATTCGACTTTTTTGTTGGTTGAATTCAACTGTGTCTTATCTAAAATTAAAATTTTTTTTTGGTTGAAAATTGAACTACTTGGTTGAAAGTGGGACTACTTTGTTAATAATTAATTTTTCGGACGAAGATTCATAATTTAATTAGAAAATTCATATTTTCGAATTAGGAATTCAACTTTTTTGTTGAAAATTCGTCTTTTTGGTTTGAAAGTTTGAAAGTTTTGGAAAGGAAAATTGAGTAAGCTCGAAAAAATTCCCTGACTTGAGATAAAATTCCCTGACAATTCTAGGTTTTCCAGGTTTTCCAGGTGAGCAGACTCCCTGTTTGATTATAAACATTTTTTAATATCGCAACCGTACTATAAAATTCATCAGTTTATTTGAACCACATGTACCAATTTTCCTTTGACTCTAAGTTCCCTTACTGCATACGTGATTCTCGGAAAGTAAATAATTTCTCGTTTAATATCGAACTTACGTAGCTATAAATTTTCTGCTTGCTTTCTGCAAAATCATTACGAATGTTTCAAAGCATGTACTACGCAGTGTATTACGAAAAGCCGCGCGAACGCAATTTAAAGTTCATCGAGGTTTCCCACTTCTTAGACTAGGAACGAACCTCAGAAAGAGGCTGCAAGTGCAATATGAAATAACTCGAGGAAATTCTTAGCAACCTGCTGAATCGTTCCCAACGTTCTGTATAGCATTTCAACCCCTTTCTGTGGCATGCCAGTACGTTCGCCAACTTAAAAGGCAAACTTAATTCATCTCAATGGGAGTTTTTAAACGGGATCGGGAAGTTTCGACTCGACCGCGGGAATTTCAACCACCTTTACCACCCCCATACCACCAATTTATGTTCTGAACAGATCTTTTCTCTTTCATGCCCAGATGAGACTGAATTATTCATTACTCTAAGAATTACAATTTATTCTAGCCACCTCTCTTTGCTCTTGTCTCGTTCCTCAGTGGAGCACAATCGTCAAGACATGACCAAAAGTTCTGTTTATTAAGGGGCTGTCCATAAAATGCGTTATCAATTTTGGGCCATTTTTGACCCCCAGCCTCCCTCGTAGTTTGATCATTCAGCCCCCTCCCCGCTACCAAGCGAAAATAACGTAGCCATTGGCTAAACACGGATTTCACGTTTATTCTGCATTTTTCGCGTTTCTAGTGAGCTTAGTTGCCAATATGTCTTGGTGACCAAACAAGATTTTCGGAAGAAATAGTTGAATTCTCAAACCAAAAGGGAGATTTTTAACCAAACAGTTGAATTTTCGACCAAAAAAGATGACTTTAACAAATTAGTTGAATTTTCAACAAAATGAGTAGATTTTTAACGTAATAGAATTCCTAGCCTGGTGGATGAATTTCCAACCAAAATGATGAATTTTCTACCAAGAGGATTAATGTCCTACCAAAAAGAATTAATTTTCAACAAAATACATGATGGGCAAACAAAATTTTCCGCCAAAATAGTTAAATTTTTCAGCAAAAAGAGGAATTTTTTCGAAGACAGTTGAACTTTTGACCAAAAGTTTATTTTCGACAATAAAAGATGAATGTTTGACCCAAAAAGATGAATTTTTAACAAAACAGTTGAATTTTTTACCAAAAAGATGACTTTAACAAATTAGTTGAATTCCCAACAAAATGCGTAGATTTTTAACGTCATAGAATTTTTAACCAAGTAGATGAATTTTCAACCAAAAGGATGAATTTTCTACCAAGGGGAAAAATGGTTTACCAAAAAAGAATGAATTTTCAACTAAATACATGGTGACCAAACAAGATTTTCGGCCAAATTAGTTAAATTTTCAAGCCAAAAAGTGGAATTTTTTCGAAGACAGTTCAATTTTCAACAAATAGTTTATTTTCGACCATGAAAGATGAATGTTTAATCCAAAAGGACGAATTTTTAACAAAACAGTTGAAATTTCCACCAAAAAAAGTGACTTTAATAAATTAGTTGAATTTTCAACAAAATGAGTAAATTTTTAACGTAATAGAATTTTTAGCCAAGTTCATGAATTTTCAACCAAATGGATAAACTTTTCACCAAGAGGATTGATGATCCACCAAAATTTTAAATTTTCAAAAAAATACATGGTGACTGAACGAGATTTTCAGCCGAAATAGTTTAATTTTCAAACCAAAAATAAGACTTTTTAGGAAGACAGTTGAATTTTCGATAAAAAGTTTATTTTCGAACATGAAAAATGAATTTTCAATCCAAGAGGATGAATTTTTGACAGAACAGTTGAGATTCCGACCAAAAAGTTGACTTTAACAAATTAGTTGACTTTTCAACAAAATGAATAGATTTTTAACGTAATAGAATGTTTAACCGAAAGGAATAATGTTCTACCAAAAAAGATGAATTTTCAACAAAATACATGAATTTTGATGTCAAAAAGATGAATTATCCACAAAACAGTTGAATTTTCAACCCGAAAATATGATTTTCTAACGAAAAAGCTTTTTTTCTGTCAAAAATATGAGTTTTAATCAAGAAAGTTTATTTTCAACCAAATAATTTATTTTTCTACCAAATAGTTGAATTTTCAAGCCAAAAAGACAAATTTTTTAGGAAACAGTCGAACTTTCAACCCTCAAAGTTAAATTTACAACAAAACGATTCATTTTCAGCCAAGAAAGATGAATTTTGTTACCATAAAAGATAAATTTTCAATAAAAAAGGACAAATTTTCAACAAAATTGTTAAATTTTCAACAGAAAAAGATGAATTTAACAACTTAGTTGAATTTTCATCAAAATAGCTAATTTTTTTAACCAAGTAGCTGAATTTTCTACCAAAAGATGAATTTTCAACCAAATAGTTGAATTTTAAACTAAAAACACCAGTTCTTAACCAAAAATAGAAAAGATAATTTTCAGTTAAAAAGAAATATTTTGCTACAGAAAAAAACGAATTTTTAACTTGTTGAATTCAAGGAAAGAAGATGAATTTTTAACAAAATACATAGTTCAATCCTTAACGAAATAGGTGAATTTTCAAAAGAAGAAGAGGTTAAGTTTTCAGACCGGGGAAAAAAATTTTTAACAAGAAAGTTAATTTTCAATCAAGAAAGATAAATTTTCAACCAAGTAGTTGAATTTATAACTAAAAAAATAAGTTTTCGACCAAAAATGCCAGAAGGATGAATTTTCTACCAAGAAGAATAATGTTTTACCAAAAACAATAAATTTTCAACAAAATACTTGGTGACCAAACAAGACCTTCGGCCGAAATAGTCAAATTTTCAAACCAAAAAAAGGAATTTTTCAACGGCAGTTGAATTTTAGACAGAAAGTTGATTTCTACAAATAATTGAATTTTCGACCGCAAAATTCTATTTTCCAACAAGAAAACTAATTTTCTAACAAAAATATAAGTTTTCAACAAAAAAATTTATTTTCAACCAAATAGCTTACTTTTCTACCAATTGGTTGAATTTTGAAGCCAAAAAGTCGAATTTTTCAGGAAACAGTCGAATTTTTAACCCTTCAAGTTAAATTTTTAACAAAACAGTTCATTTTCAACCAAGGAAGATGAATTTTGTTACCATAAAAGATGAATTTTCAACCCAAAAGCACGAATTTTCAACAGAAAAAGATGACTTTAACAAAATAGTTAAATTTTCAACAAAATTGCTAATTTTTTTTAACAAATAGCTGAATTTTTTACCAAAAGACAAATTTTCAACAGAAAAAGATGACTTCAACAAAATAGTTGAATTTTCAACAAAATTGCTAAATTTTTAACCAAATAGCTGAATTTTCTACCAAAAGACGAATTTTCAACTAAAAAACATCAGTTCTCAACCAGAAATGGAACAGATAATTGAGTTTAAAAAAATATGTTTCTCAACAGAAGAAAACGCATTTTAACCAGTTGAATTCAACGAAAGAAGACAAATTTTCAACGAAATAGGTAAACTTTCAAAAAAAAGAAGAGGTTAAGTTTTTAAACCCGAAAAAAAAAGAAAATTCAAGAAGAAACGAATTTTCTACAAAATATGTGACTCTTCAGTTTAAAAATATGTTTGAACAAAAATGTTAATTTTCTAACAAATAGTTCAATATTAAAATGAATATTTTAATTTCTATTAAATAATTGAACTTTCTACAAAAATAGTTGAACTTCTGAATTTTGAACAAAAAAGCTAATTTTCAACCAAATAGTTTTATTTTCTACAAAATTGTTGCAATCTCGAGGCGAAAAGACGATTTTTCCAAAAGAAAGGTGAATTTTCGACCCGAAAATATAATCTTTTGACAAAAAAGTTACTTTACAACCAAATAGTTGAATTTTAAATTAAAATGATTAACTTTCTACAAAAAATACGGTTTTTCAAGAAAACACATTAATTTTCGAACGAATAGTTGAATTTTCAATAAAAAAGATGAATTTTCAAGCAGATAGTTGAATTTTTAACCAAAAAAGATAAATTTTCAACCAAAAAAGTCGAATGTTCAACAAAATAATTAGATACTGAACCAAAACAGATTGATTTTCAACCAAATACTTGAATTTTTAACTAAAAAACATCAGTTTCTAACCAAAAATAGAAAAGATAATTTTCAGTTAAAAATAAATAATTTTCAACAGAAGAAAACGAATTTTTAACCAGTTAAATTGAAGGAAAGAAGATGAATTTTTAACAAAATAATTTAATCTTCAACAAAATAGGTGAATTTTTTAAAAGAGAAGAGGTTCAGTTTTCAGACCGGAGAAAAAAAATTTTCAAACAAGAAAGTTAATTTTCAATCAATGAAGATGAATTTTCAATCAAGTAGTAGAATTTTTAACTAAAAAATAAATTTTCGACCAGAAATGCGATTGTTCAATCTTCAGTTTAAGAAATTAATTTTCAACAAAAAAAAAGGAATTTCCAACCAGTTTAATTCAACCAGAAAAGACGAATTCTTAACAAAACAGTGGAATCCTCAACCAAATAAATGAATTTTCAACAAACAAGATTGATAATCTACCCAAAATAACGAATTTCCAATAAAATAGATTAATTTTCTACCTAATAGTTGAATTTTCAACCTATCAAGGATAAATTTTCAACCAGAAATGGAACAGTTAAATTTTCAGATAAAATAATAAATTTTTAACCAAGTAAGAAACGAATTTTCAACAAAACAGTTCAATTTTCAACAAACAAAAAAATGAATTTTCCACCAAGGAGATTGATGTTTTACCAAAAAGACGAATTTTTAACAAAATGCATTAATTTTTAACAAAATTGTTGAATTTTGAAGCCAAAAAGATGAATGATCTACAAAATGGTTTAATTTTAAATTAAAAAATATGTTTTAACAAAAATGTTGATTTTCTATTAAATAGTTCAGCATTAAAATAAATATTTTAATTTTTACCAAATAATTTAACTTTCTACAAAAATAGTTGAATTTCTGAACTTTCAACAAAAAAATTAATTTTGAACCAAATAGTTTAATTTTCTACCACTTTGTTGAAATTTCAAGCCAAAAAGACGAATTTCGTACAAAACAGGTGAATTTTCGATCCGAAAATCTGATTTTTCAACAAAAAGTTAATTTGCAAACAAATAGTTGAATTTTCAACTAAAATGATTAACTTTCTACCAAGAAAGGCGATTTTTCAACAAAACATATTAATTTTCAACCGAATAGTTGAATTTTCAATGAAAAAGATGAATCTTGAAGCAGATAGTTGAATTTTCAACTAAAAAAAATAAATTTTCGACCGAAGATGGAACAGTTAAATTTTCGATTAAAAGAATCAATTTTCGACCGAAAATGAAACGAATTTTCAACATAACAGTTGAAGATTCAGCCAAAGAGATGAATGTTTAACCAAAAAAGGCAAATGTTCAACAAAATAGGTAAATACCTAATCAAAACAGATTTATTTTTATACCAAATAGTTGAATTTTCGATTTCAGAGATTAATTTTTAACCAAGAAGATTCATTTTCTACCAAAAAAGACGAATTATCAACAAAATACATGAATTTCCAACCAAACAGTTGAATTTTAAACTAAAAAAGATAAATTTTTCACAAAATATTTGAATTTTGAACTAAAAAAGACAAATTTGCAACCAAAAATGAAATAGTTGAATTTTCGATTAAGAAAATTAATTTTCAGAAGAAAATGA
Source organism: Melikaiella ostensackeni (assembly GCA_032362435.1). Classification (NCBI taxonomy): domain Eukaryota; kingdom Metazoa; phylum Arthropoda; class Insecta; order Hymenoptera; family Cynipidae; genus Melikaiella; species Melikaiella ostensackeni. The sequence continues at coordinate 16,675,661 of JAUMHM010000087.1, read as the reverse complement.
AACGAATTTCCAACACAATAAGTAAATTTTCAACCAACGAGATGAATCTGCAATCAAAAATTTAATTTCTTACACACTAGCTAAACTTTCAAACAAGTAGTTGAACATTTGACCAAAAAAGATGACTTTTGAACATAATAGTTATACTTTCAACAAAATAATTAAATTTTAAACCAAACAGTTCAATTTTTAATTAACCGAGATGAATTTCGAACTAAAAATATATCAGTAAACTTTTAAACCGAAAAAATTAACTTGTAACCAAAAATGATTGGATTTTCTTATTGGGTTCTATTGATTCAGTTCGTATTTAAGCAGAAAGAGGAGAAAAAAGGCAAGTTTTTTGAAAACAGGGGAAAAAGAAGAATTTTTTCAAATGGGGAAAGGAGGGGAATAAGGGAAAAAGTGTGAAGTAGTTGAATTTTCAACAAAAAAAGGTGAATTTTCTACCAGAAGACATGAAACTTTGTTACAATTCATCGTCAGGAAACTTACTTAACGTTATCTAAGTTTGTAACGTTACTTTCACTGATCCCCCCCCCCCATGTTATCAATCGTAGCTTTCGGAGCAACTCCCTTCCCTCTAAAATTGGTAACGTAGTTTATGGACGGCCCTTAAGTTTACCAGGATATGAGTGAAGTGAACGCGGTTGGCATGCAATTCCTGCAGAATATGTGCGGTAAAACGCTAATGGACAAAGTAAGTAATGAGTGGGTTCTCAAAGAATGTGGTGTGGAAGAAAAATTGATTGTCAAGAGTGAACGAAATTTGCTGAGATCTTTTTGTCACGTTGAGAGAGATATTTACTTAGTGGATGTGGTTAGGGTGAAAAGTATGGATTCCTCGATAGGTTCATTAGTCAGTGTGCGTGTTTACGCGTGAATAGTGATGTATGATGGATTTGTGAAGCTCTTCGCCTGGGGAGATTGCTAAAGAGATCGATCAGCAACCTGTATCGGAGCGGGGTTCTGAGTCAAGTATGTCGTTTGAATGAACAACACACGATCACTTCTAGATTTATCTCAAACCTATCCCTTCTCCTACACATTCCTCACTAACCCTTACCATATAATGTCCTTAATGCCCGGAAGTATAACGAGGCTGAAACCAAACGCGTTACGTTCACCCTGAGAGGGGTTTGGCTTAATGCTGTATATAATAATAGTAATAATAAGCGTTAAGCGCTCGGACATCCTACTACAGGTCCGGCGTTCTATCCCTGAGCCGGTACCTCTGAAAATATTTCCATGTACTTTCACCAAGGTTCTGGTGGTTCGGATTCCACCTTAAGCTGTAGATCCCCCTATCATGCATTTGGCTCCAGTCAAGCCCGTGGATGGTGGGGCAATGATTATACCAGACTGCCCAGTGTATCAAATTATGCATATCACTCTCATCAGATGATTTGATTACGTTACAAAAATGTGTCCGTGACTGATGATATAAGCCGGGATAGCTCCGTGCAGAATATTCAGTTGAGTACAAAAATTTAACTTAAAAAGTGCCCTCGACATATTGGGCTGTAAACATCTTAAGGTTGAGATATAATTTAAAAAAATAATAATATCATTCGTGGCGTAACTAGAAACGTGGGTGCCCCCTGCTAATTTTTTTGAGAGGCCTCTTTAAAAAAAGAGTAGTTCATGTAATACAAAGTATTGCCCTGTTCTTAAAACAAGGCCGAGTTATAAACTGCTTACACGGAGAAGTCGTGAGACGCGGGTCGCCGATCCGACTGAGGCTTCACAGGAAGAAACTACATCAAAATTCATTAGATACGTGTTTTTTCTTTCGATCCAATAGGCCTTAGTTTCCGAGATATCAAGGTTTGAGTATTTACGCTTGAACGCTCAACTCGCTAGTGTTCAGCGTGGACCTCTCAACTCGCCACTGTCGAGCGTGGACCGCTCAACTCGCAACTGTCAAGCGTGGACCGCTCAACTCGCCACTGTTCAGCGTGGACCCCTCAACTTATATTTTTATGTTCAACTGAAAAATTGTAAAGCAAAGCGAGAAAGAATGAAACAAAATGCACATAGATCGAATACTTTTCAGCATAAATTTGCATTATTTGAAAGACCTTGAGAAAATTTTAATTCAATACCAAATTACTAAAAATATATGTTTTGAATTGGTAATAAAAAAATTGGCAAGTTTTAGAACCGATATAAGTAACAAAAACATTTTTTTATGAATATTTCAATTTTATTAATGACAGTTTAGGAGTGAAATATGGATTTAAAAAATGGTTACAGGCAATTTTGTAGACCACTTTGAGGTGAGAAATTTTGATTTTGGAGCTCTCACTGTATTTTGCGTTGCTTAACTATAAATTTTAAGTTTTTATTTTCTTATAGCATTTTCCATGCTTGAAACCAAAACTATTTTCCCTATTAAAAAAATCGTGGAAGGCCATTTTGTAGAACTTTCAGAAAGGCCTGTTTTTTTTTGGACCACAAAATAGTGTGCAGAAGATAATTCAATTTAGAAAATTTATTCGAAAGTTATCGCGTCGTCAGACGTGCTATGAAAAAATGTTCAGGAGCAATTTTTTAGGTCTTTTTGAGGTGAGAAATTTTGCTGATGAAGCTTTCATCGTCTTTTGCATTTTTTAGCTATGAATTTGAATTTTCGATCTTCTTATAATATTTTTCACGTTTGAAACAAAAACGTTATCGTAGAAACCATTTTTTCTGACTCACGGGGTCTCAAAACGTCGAGAATTGACGAAAACTGGATATGTCCCAATTCACATGAATGTAATATTTTCCATCATAAATGATGAGAATGCAAAAATTAAATCGTTGCCGAAGACGTTTTTGAAAAAACTTCGTTTTCGTAAGAAACTTGATTTTTCTATTTCATTATAAATTCTTTTTCTTGTTCCTTGTTCTCGATATAATTATTTCAAGTGAAAAAATTAGGAATGTAATATTCAACACATGTTTTTTAACAGTAAAAACTTTTTATCATAAGCCGACAACATATTTAAAATATTAAAAATACTTCAGAAGATTCGAATCATAATATTTATCTGTTCTAGTCCTTTCTGACATATCAAATTCTAAAAAACCAAGTTCTACCTTTTAATATCAGAAAATCAAGTGTTAATTATAATTTAATTAGAGAGCAGTAGTCATGAACTTTGATTAAAGAAAGAGCAGTGGTCATGAACTTTGAATAAAGAAACATATCTCTGTTAGAATTTCTACTTCCAATTAATTATATTTTTAGGTTTAATTATTAATATTAGAACAATTACGTATCGAAGATTATTTTATTTTATGAACTTACTACTGAGTGATGTATTCCAACTAGACGTGTACAATCGGATTTTTTTCGATTCGATCAGCCGGGCGTTAAATGTCGGAAAACCGACATTCGACGCGCGCCAGATGGGATCAGATTTTTTCGAATCGATCGGCCGCGTGTCGAATGTCGAAAAATCCGAGATTCGAAAAGGGCAAGATCGGATCGGATTTTTTCGAATTGATTGGCCGCTCATCGAATGTCGAAAAATCCGATATTTCATTCACGTCAAAATCGCTTTAAAATCGAATCGAATTATTTGCCACACGTTTCATGCCAACTTATTCAATCAATTTATCTATTATAAAACTTTCTTATTCAACCATTACATACTCATTTAATTTCAGTGTGGATTGAATTTTGTAAGTTTCAGTTTGCTCATTTTTTGTTATCTGTTTTTATAATTTAAATTTAAAAGAAGGAGAGTAATTGAGGGCTGTTTCAAGAAAGAATAAAAAAATTGAAGGAAACACGAACTTAAAAAGATTTGAACCAGTTCTTTTATCTTTTAGAAAACTCGTTTAATTAGAATGGCTATTGTGTTAAAAAATTTATTTTAAATAAGTTGAAAAATTATGACATAAATTTCATATTAATCTCACAGTTCATTTTAAATATAAATTACTAGTTATTATCAAAAACTAATTAATTATGAAATAAAAAACAAATTTACATTTTTTACAATGTATTATTTACACACTATATGATAGAGAAAATTTAGTTATCATTAGTATTATTACAAAATTTAATTTCAAAAGAAAGGTTTATTATTATTCCTCTAATTCCTTGAAACTTTGCATTCAAAAATGGAATGAAATTACAGTAGGATTTAGGATTTTTAATTCAAAAAACTATACATCATTTCTCACCATTGGCGTACTCATTAAATATAAATCGCTTATAGCCAAAAAATATTTTATTCTGAAAAAATCATGTTTTAGAATTCGTTTTTTCAACAAAATCGGTACAGAAAATACGCTTCAGAATATTTTTTGAATCCTCAAAAATTCATACAAAACACAACAGGTAATAATATTAATTATTTTAGTAGAATTGTCCCTAATTATTAGATAATTGAATCTATCATCTTTTGTGTCTCCGCATCACATACTTTTTTTGAATATGATAATGTATTTCAAAATAAATTCTACAGAATATCATAAAATATTTCATCATTTAAATTACAGTGGGTTTAAGGTTCCACGGAATTCCTCTTCCAATAAAAATTATCCAGAGAATTCAAAGATAATTTTTCAAGAATTGCGAGTAAATTCTGCCGCGGAGATTTTTGTGTAATCTACAGAAATAAAATTTAATGAAAATTAAGTAATAATTCCATTAATATATTCTGGTGCACAGAACTGCATAGAAAATTTCTACCTAGTGTATAACGTCAAGTTTCAGTAGTAAAGCCTGGTTTTAGTCAGACGCAATGAAAGAATTTTCTCGTTAATTTTTTAAAGCCTCATTCTGGTTAATTTTGAATTCAGAATGTCTTGGAAGTTTTGACGTAATCAAGTAACAAAAAGATGAAATTTTAATAATACCATTATACAACACAATTGCACTGAAACACTCTAATTGAAATTTTTAAAAATCTTTATTACTAGAATATTATTACTGACTCAAATTCAGCCAGTAATATTTACTGACTTTGCTCGTATATTATCTTAATCCTGATCACTTTTGTCATAATTACTAAATTATTTATGTATTCACGTTTAATTATAAAGAAAATGTTTGGTTTTTATGTGGGTAATTGAATTGTTCAGTTAAATAAGCAAATTTTGAAAGGATCAAATGTTTGTTTAAGTCAAATAAGTTCAATCTGCTAATTATTTATTCAAATTTTATGGTGTCTGTGCGCCCGTGAATAAAATATTAGACTTTTTAGAAACTTATTCGCGAAAACAGTGGTAACTCCTTTAAAATCTATTTCATTTCGGGTTTGAAATATTGAATCGGAAATTGATTAAAAATCATACTGTTTTATTGTTATAATTGTATGATCGTGTTCCTTATCTCTTGATTACACAGATTTCATATCTGTTGCGCTTATATGTCTTTAAAATTTTGATCATTTTATCATATACTAAAAAAATGTAATAAACGATATTTTCATCTACTAAAAATAATATTCATTTTCTAGGAATTGATCTCTCATTTTTCTAATTATTATTCACAATAATCTTCTTTTCTTAAAAAGAGTACAATGTTACTCACTTTCAATGTAAATCTTCTTCACTCGCTTTTTTCCAAAACGAAATCTACCTAAACTTGAAATTCTAGATTAAATATATTATCTTCAGTTGAAATGACACAATCTAATAACAAAAAAGAGTAAAATCAGACACTAGTTTTGAAAACCACCACGTGTAGCGATACATTTTTTGTAGCAAAAAAAATTTAGTAGCAATGGACAATATACTGTTTTTGCATTTTTATTGAAAACTAAAAGTATATATTTTCCTAATAATTAGAAAAAAGTTAATGAAGGATGGCCACGTGTTTTGAGTTCGAGAGAATGAGAAAAGAAAGCCACATTCTTGCTTGGCGTCGCGTAGTTTACTGACAAAGCTTCTGTTCGCCGCGATGCTTATGGGGAATTTGTACCCCACCCTTATCAGTATTGGTCGCTGCGCGTTGCGTCGCATTCGGGTAACGTGAAATAGCACTTGGTCCTTGCCTGTAGAGTATATTTCTTTTTATTGTTCCAGTTCATTTTA
>JAUMHM010000087.1:16659141-16669615 GCA_032362435.1 Melikaiella ostensackeni | reverse complement strand
TTCTTGGAAAAAATGAGGAATATGTTAATTGAAGTAATAATGGGTCATTTAAAATATAGTAGCAGCGCACAGTGCACGGTGGGCTGAGAGATACCGAAAACTGGCAAAAATTCAAGATTTTGTCGGAATTGTATGAAACTTGGTATGAAAGGGTTTTTGAGGTCGCTAATTTTGATTTTGATGTCAAAAGTTACAAATTCAAAGTGACGAATCCAATATGGTAGCCAAAATTTTTTAATTTTTACAGATTTGCCTGAAAGTTGGTACAAGGAGGTTTTTATGACCGCTACCAATGGGGCCCAACTGTGATATTTTACTGTAAGATAACGATTCATAATTTTTCAAACAAATATTGTAAACAAATTACTCTAAGGATTTTTTTATGGAAATACCTTATTGTTTTCTCATTATTGTCCTTATCGTCTCTCTGTGATGATACTTTATTATTCGGCAGAGACTTTTATTATTTCAACGATTTTATAACAAAAATAGCTCGAAATGATAAACAATGTCTAAAAAATTCTTAGTTCGTTCATGTTTTTGCAAATAAAATTGTGTTCCTATAAAATAATCATTCACACACAATTCAGTATAAATCTTTTTGCTAAGAAACTCTAGTGTTGAACAATTTTTATCATTTCTTTTAATAAACATCTTCAAACATATCAACTATATAAACTTTGAACGACTTGCATTTGATGAAATTATTTTCTATTGAGGGTAAAAGAGAAGTGCCTAAGCTTCTGAAAGCAATGGTCGAACATGAATGAACTGAGAATTTTTTAAGCATTGTTCATAATTTTGGGATATTTTCATAAAAAATGTTAAAATAATAAACATTTCTTGACGGATAATAAAGTATCATAATAGAGGGATATTGTTTAGAAGTTTTAATCGATTTAATGTAAAAACGATAAGGTGTTCCCATTAAAAAACAGCCTCAGAGTAATTTGTTCATTAAATTTGTTTAAAAAATCATAAATTGTTATTTAGTAGCAAAATATAACAGTTGAAGCCCATTGCTTATACACTTTTAATTGATTATGCTGAAGAAACGAAATCTATCTACTACAACAGGGCCAAATTATGCATTTGTTCATTAAATTTTTTAACAACAATTAAAAATCAATAGTAATTAATGAAATATGGGAACAGAGTGCTACTGGAATGATATGAGAAAATGATTTCTTTGAAAAAAAGAAATCTATATGTTGAAAAATGGCGAAACAATGAATTTGTTTATTAAATTTGTTTACATAAACACAAATTATTTTTCAGTCACCAAGCATCATAGCAAGAGGTACTGTTAACATATCTTCAGTCGATCTTGCAAAAAACAAAAACGAATCCCGGGTAGTGAAAAATGACAGTATTATGCATTTGTTTACTAATTTTGTTTAAACAAATGACACTTATTATCTGACGTTAGAGAATCGCACAAAAAAGCTATAAGCAATATATTTATTGTCGTTTCTGTTAAAAAACAAAACGAAATTGTTTAAAAATGCCAAATTCATGCATTTGCTTATACAATTTTTGGAAATAAGTAACAAACGGTTTTTTACTTTTCAGAAGTCATATCGGAATATTATTTCTACTACATTTCTACCCAAAAATACACATCTGAAGTAGTTGATTATCGTTTTTAGTAAAAAAAAACTCGCTTTTGTTGACTTATTTGTTCATAATAATTGTAAACATTTTTTTATATATCTGATACAGCTGTACGTGATTTATGATGAGTTTTCGCACTAATTCTGTGCACTTTTGAATGAACAAGATAACTTTCTACAGCATGACATATTCTAAAAAAAATGTTTAAAAACAGGAATATTGATTGTTAAATAAAAATATATAATAACTTTCTTAAAATTGTGCATCAAAAAATTTGTTAGAAATTTTATAAGCTTCAATTTTAAAAAAATATCTAAATCGTTTGAGCAGTTTTGACTAAAAGTTATTTTTCTTCCAATGAAAGGAAATACAATTTTCCTTCAAACGTCCATTTTTCAAAAAAATTAATTGCAACTTTTTTCTGTTAAACAAAATGAAAAACAAATTTTTCACTTCAGACGAGCACCATTTTTAGGGTTTCGGAGTCCCGGGCAGAAACACTTCTGGTTTCAGTTGGGTTTCCGTCCGTCATTTGAAAAAGGGAAAGTGAGGAGAAATGAGGGGAAGAAAGGGGAGGAGGATGAGGAGAAATGAGGGTAAGTGGGGGAAATGAGGGTCAGTGAGGAGGAGAGGGGGAAAGTAATGGGTAATAAGGGAAATATGGAGAGGGGGGAGGCTGAAGGAATTGAGAGGATGGGAGGGGAAATGCAGGAGGGGGAGATGCCGGTAAGTGCAAGAAGGGGAAAGGGAAAATTTGAACGATTTTATGAACGACTTAATAGGCTACGAAACCCTTTTTCGTAGGCGCCTGCCGCCTACTTTCACTAATTTTTTTCATAAAATATTTGTGCTCAATCTAAAATGCCTTATGTGAGTGATCAAACTATATAAGAATTTCTTTCAGTGGTATATTAGAAGTTCAAAAATAATTGCATTTGTTATAAACAAATAAGTCCTTGAAAAGGGTTCATTGGGGATTAGCAATGTTTGGTCACTTAGTTCTTACAAAAAAAAACATAAGCAAAACGAGATTTCGATCGAACAGATGGAAATTAATTAACAACTTTTCATGTTGGAAACTAATTTTATTAACAATTGCTCCCTGACGTCATTTATAATAAGAATACAGTTGTTTCTTCACCAAATCCGCCAGTATCTCAGTGAAGGCCGTGAAGACAGTGAACCTTATTTATCATATTTGTTCATCACATTACAATAAAAAATTGCTTCTATACAATTTGTTCTATATCATTTGTTAATTAAGCACATTCAAACAATTTTTAATTGTAGTGTGATAAAGAAATACGACGAATAAGGTTCATTAGCTACTGCTACTGGTGGATTTCGTGAAGAAGCAGCCGTATCCTAATTATAAATGACGTCAGGGAGCAATTGTTTATAAAATTTGTTCATATAATTCATTACATTAAATTATATATGATATTATTGTCTTATTATGTTATATATATATATATATAATATAATTTATTAAATTATATATGATAGTGCAAGTTTCGTAGCAAAGTTTGAAACTTCATTAATTAAAGGCGACTATGTTGAAGAAACAAGATTTGTCAGTTGCAAAATAGACGAACAGTGTATTTTTTATTAAGTTCGTTTAAACAATTTCCAAATGTAATGTGCTGAATAAATATGATAAATGAGGTTCATTGCCTACTGATACTGGTGGATTTCGTGAAAAAACAGCCGTATTCTCATCATAAATGACTTCAGGGGAAAATTGTGTATAAAATTTGTTTATAACATAACAAATTATTTATAAATTTTCATCTGTTCGATCGAGAAACTCGTTCGGCTTATAAATGTTTTAAATTTGGTAAGAAATAAATTATTTGACACTGCTAATCGTTACGAAAACATTTTTAAGTACTTATTTGTTTATTACAAATGAAATTAATTTTTAAACTCCTAAGCTGCCACTGGACAATGTTCTTAGATAGTTTGGTCACTCATATAAGGCATTTTGGATTAAATTCAAATATTTTATGAAAAAAAGTGCTCGTCTGAAGTGAATTTTTTTTCGTTTTGTTTACCGAATATAAAAATAACAATTTAATTCTTTAAAAAACGCACGTTTAACGCGCAATTTCATTTCCTTTTATTCAAAACAAAAAAAAAGAATCGGATAAAAATTCTAATATGAAAATCAGTTTATCCATGGACGTATTTTGCCTTACTGTGCAGCGGCACAACAAAATTTGTTCAAATTTTTAAGAAAGCATGAAACTTTGTGTACATCTTTCTTGCAATATAAAAGGGTTTTGGGATCAGGTGCCAGAAATTAAAATTTTCTTTGAACAGTTACAATTTTTTTGAAAATCTTGCATTTTTAAAAATGATAAAGATAATGAACTGTTTTTTTTTTAAACTTGTGCGAGGTTTCTCATTGTGTCGAAATCTGTGAAAAAAATATTAAGTTTAAAAATGAACAAAAGGCAACCGTTTTTCTGAAAATTAAAGTTTTTTCCCTACTGAGATCAAAAAAGAAAAGTTTACTATCTTTTTTAGTTTGTAAAATATCAAATTTTCCAATCAATTGTGCTAGGCACTAATAGAAATATGATTAAAGTGAATAGAGACTTTGTCTCTACAAACTAAGAAATAAAATTTTGTAAAATGTAAAATAAAAGCATCCAAAGGGACACAAACATTGCGATTTTGTGTTGATAAATTTACACAGCGAAAATCTGTGAGTTTCTTTGATATCTTTAAACGCTCAAAATTTTATTGAAATCTCTTGATACCTGAGAATATTTCTAAATCTATTATGATCTTTGAAATTCCTTGGATATTTTGTAACCTCTTTCAAATACCTTTGAAATCTTTGAAATAGTTAAAATTCTATAGGAATCATTATTTTAAAATTCCTTGAAAATGAAATAAAATTATTACCTAAAGTTCTCTACAAATCCCCTGAATCTTTTGAAATTTTTTTGAATTACTAAAAAATTTTTGGAAAACACCCCTCGAAATTTTCGTAATCTCTTGAAATTCTTATGAATCTTTCAAGATAACTGAAAATCTTTGTAATCCTTTAAAAGTTTTTTAATTCTTTCATATCCCTTGAATTTTTTGGAATCTTTGGAATCTTTGAAAATAGCTTGAAATCTTTTAAAATACCGTAAATCCTTTGAAATAATTGGACGTCATATACTCGTAAAATCCCTTAAATCTTGTGAAATTAATTGAAATTTCTTGAAATCTATGAAAATCCTACAAAATTCTTTGACATTCGTTTAAATTGTTGAAATCCCTTGAAATCTATTGAAATCTTTGGTAATCGTGAAAATACATTAAAATAAGCAGAAATGATTGAAAATTAGAGTGAAAATCCATCACTTGAAATGAAATTAATTACATTCCCTAAAGTTCTCTGAAAATCCGTTTAAGCACATAAAAATCTTTGATATATTTAGAGATTTATAGAAATCTTTGATATCTTTAGAGATTCAATAAAATCTTTCAACTCTTGTGAAATTTCTTGAAACACCTTGAAATTCCATAAAATGTTTGGAGTCGCTGGGAATTTCGTGTCATTTCATTTATTTTCCAAACTTCTGTAGAAATTCCTTAAAAACGAGCTTGAAATCTTTGGAAATTCTACAAAAACCTTTCAAATCTCTCGAATTTCTTTGGAAAATGAGCTTCAAATCTTTCAAAATCCCATAAATATTTTAAAGTTATTGGACGTCCTATAGAATCCCTTAAATCTTGTGAAATTCATTAAAATTCCTTGAAATCTTTGGAAATCCTACAAAATTCTTTGACATTCGTTAAACTTTTTGAAGTTTCTTGAAATTCATTGGTATCTTTTGAAATTAATTAAAATCTTTAAAGCCCTCAAAGTTTTTTAATTCTTTCATATCCCGTGAAATTATTGAAATCTGTAAAAATCCTCTGAAATAAAATTTATTTTACTCGTATGCCCCAAAGTTCTCTACAAATTCGTTGAAATCCCTCAAAATTCATTATGATTTTTGGAATTCGTAAAAATCCATTAAAATAGGTAAAAACCATTGAAAATCCCTTCCGTATAAATTAAATCAAACTCGTTCTTTAAAGTTCTCTAAAAATCCGTTTCAACCCATAGAAATCTTTAATATATTTAGAGATTCAATAAAATCTTCTAAACCTTGTGGAATTTCTTGAAATACCTTAGATTCCCTTGAAATGTTTGGAGTCGCTAGGAATTGCTCATCATTTCATTTTTTCCCAAAGTTGTCTGGAAATCCTTTAAAGCCAAGCTTAAAATCTTCGGAAATCCTACAAAACTCTTTGAAATATCTTGAATTTTGTTGGAATCTGTTAAAATAGCTTCGTCTTTTTTGAAATCCCATAAATCCTTTGAAATATTTGGATGTCCTATAAAATCCCTTATATCTTGTGAAATTCATTGAAATTCCTCAAAATCTATGAAAATCTTATAGAATTATTTGAAATTCATTGAAATTGTTGAAATCTCTCGAAGTTTTTTGGAATCTTTTAAATTAACTCAAAATCTTCAGAATCCTTTGAAAGTTTTTAATTCTTTCATATCCCTTGAAATCGTTGAAATCCGTAGAAAAACCCTTAGAATAAGATTTATTTTATTCACTAAAGTTCTTTAGAAATTTGTTGAAATCCCTTAAAATCCACTGAGATCTTTGGGATTCGTGAAAATCCATTAAAATAAGTAGAAATCATTGAAAATCTGAGTGAAAATCACTCCAGTATAAATTAAGTTGAACTTGATCATTTAAGTTCCCTAAAAAAGCGTTCAAATCCAAAGCAATCTTTGATATCTTTGGAGATTCAATAAAATGTTTGAAATCTTGTGAATTTGTTCGAAATTCCTTGAAATTTAATTTAATTTATTTTGCAAAGTTCTCTATAAATCTCTTAAAATCGAGCTTCAAAACTTTGGAAATCATTCAAAATTCTTTAAAATCTCTCGAAATTCTTTGTAATCTTTTAAAATAGCTTAAAATTTTTTAAAATCCGGTAAATCATTTGAAATGATTGGAGGTCCTATAAAATCCCTTAAATCTTATGGAATTCTTTGAAATCCTTTGACATATTTGGAAACACTTCCAAATTCTTTGACATTCCTTGAAATTTTTTGAATCTCTCGAAACTTTCCGTAATCTTTCAAAATAACTTAAGATCTTCAAAATCTTTTGAATTTTTGTAAGTTCTTTTATATCCCTTGAAATTGTTGACATCCGTAGAAATTTCTTGAAATAATTTAAAATCCTGCGTTAAGTAAATAAATCAATCATTTGTTTTTAGTTTATCTATTGTTTGTATCACTTCTTTCAATATTTAAACATTTATTTCTATACTCAGTTTCTTATCATGATTTTTCTAGGATCGCGAAAAAATGATAAGCATTTCGTCGTAGGAAAATCATTATATGCCTGTACTGAATTTCATATATTTTTTCATAAGGGTGTAATGGCACTAATAGTGAGTTACGAACTCTTCGAACCGTTTTTAAATTCTGTAAAAACTGTTACGCTCAAAAAATTTACCAAAAAAATTGGGAAGGCCCGGCTTCCAAATGCAATGTGCACATGAAAAATCTTGTTTCTCTTTGAGGAAAAAAAATGCCTAAAAATTTTTCTTCCTTTCATTCTTACGGAAAAGAGTTTAGGACAATATTAGGCTAGTTTTTCTCAATAAATTTAATGGTATTCTGTAATATTGTACAAAAAAAGAGATATTAATTTACATAATTTACATTTCCGTCTATTAAACAAGACTTTTATTATACCTAGAAATATAGATATTTTCGATACGAATTTATTGGTACCATATAAATTGTTTTTGTTATCATTCTTATGAATTGTATTTTTTTTATTTGAAGATAAATAAAAAAGGACTAGATAAACATGAAAGCAATTTGTATGGTACAAACGAATTCGTATCGAAAATATCTTTAAGTTTATCTAGAAAAATATTTCTCTTGATTTAAAGAAACCGTTTCTTTAACATCATTTTTTTTATTCAACCAAAAATAATTTCAAAATGAGGAAAATCATTTTAATTAAATACAAAATTTTATTGCAACAAAAACCATTCCTTTGAGTCGAAGAAACTCTTCTTTGACTGAAAGCCAATTAAAACTTCTCTTTAATATTGTCCTGAACATTTTTCTTGTAAGCTCAAAAACAATTAGAAATGTAGAGTTTAACATTTGACCTCGATGAGGAAGTGCAAGATTTTATCCGATTGGATAAAATTTTTTTAGGGTTTTTATCTAAAAAAGGAACACGAATTTCCACGTGCACATTGCATTTTTCAAACTTTGTGATTCTTTTACCACTCTAGTACACACCTTTCATGAAATCTCGTAAAATCCCTAGAAATCTTGGCAATCTTTTAAAATCCCGTGAATTCTTTTGAAAATTTGGTAAATACCCTTAACTTTTTTAAATCATGTGAAAATTCCTTGAAATCCTTTAACTTCCATGGATATAGTACACAATCTCTTGAAACCCCTTTCAACGATTGAGCTCCCTGAAAATCCCTTGAAATTCTTTAAGAACTGTGGGAATCTCTTGAAATTCTTTGAAATTTCGTGAAATCATTAAAAATTCTTGAAATTGCTTGAAATCATTTAAAACTCATAAAAACACCTCTTATCCTTTAAAGTCCGTGGAAATCCCTTAGGACCTCTACAAATCGGCTAAAATCCTTAAGATTTCATGAAATTTTTCGAAATGTTGCGAATATCTTTTCGAATATCTTAAAATCCCTTAAAACATATTTCAAAATCCATTAGAATCTTTTGAAATCTTTTGATAACCCTCGAAATTATTGAAACTTCTTTAAATCTCTTAAAATCCATTAAAATCCCTTACAGTTATTTGAAATCTGAGCAAATCTTTTAAACCCTTATTAAATCCCTTCAAATCTCCGAAATCAGATTAAAATTGGCAAGCCCTTAACATTTTTCTAAATCCTTTGACTAAAAAAGCTTTAAAGATCTCGTTGAATTTCGTAAAAATTTTGTAACTCCTTAAAATACTTTGTAGTCCTTTGAAATACTTTTCCTGGCAAGAATGAATCCGAATCAGTTCGAACTCGGATTGAAAATTCAGTATATATCAATCCGAGTTCGACTGATTCGGATTCACTCGGATTGAAAATTTGGTTCAGATTGATTCGGATTGGGAATTTGGGTTGAACCGGATTGAGTGGGATTAATTCTCAACCGATTTGAATCTAACAAAATACAGAACTTTTTTGGGACTAGTTTGAATTGGTTCGGGTACAGATTTTGAAATGATTCGGAATGGATTCCTATCCGAAACTTTTTTCAGGGTTAAAATGCCTTGAAATCTGTTGAAACCTTTCTAAATCACTAGAAATCTTTTAAATATTTAGGGATCTCGTTTAAAATGTAAATAATTGATATATTGAGTAAAAAATATGAAAACTTACGTAAGAAGGGGGAGGGGAGTTTAAAAAATCTTACGAATCCTTACGATAGCAGAGTAGGGGGTTTACAAATTCAAAAATCATCCTTACGTAATTAACGGACGTTTCATACGTAATTTAAATCCATCGATAAAAACATTGAAATCTTGTAGGCTTCAAAATATAAAAAAGACAAATTGATAAAATTTTTATTTAAAACGTCCCGAATTTCGGAAGTGCTAAACAATTCTCAAGCTTCCGAATTCAAAATCTCCTAACGTCTCTCGAAAGTACATTTTTTGATAAACTAGAAAATAAATTCAAGGAAGCCAGAACCAAAGAAGTTATAATTCGTTTGTGTTTTAGACTGAGGAGGGCACCAGTCTCCTGCAGTTTGGTCTCTAAGATAGTAAAAGACCATTCAATGCTCCAAAATTTTACGAGAATACTCAACGGCGAATGAGAACTTAGAAAGCACATAAACGTCCCTGTATTCTCCCTCTAAAAAGTCAATTTTTAGAACTCTTATAAATCTCCAAAGCAATTTATCAGCAAACACAAATTGCATTTCCACGATCCAAATGTACTTTTCAAAAGCGATCTCTCATCTGACACAGCGCGTTGATATAAATTGAAAGCATAGAATTCTACGCAAGCTTGATGAGACATCAAGAAATTATGCGAAATTCTGAATTTCCGGGATATGTGAAACAAATGAGAGGCTTCGCTAAAGGAATTTATCTTGCAGAATCTAATTTGGGAAATGATTGATCTATTAATTAGCATTATCAACAACAGAGTTCCTCATTCTATTCATGGAATATGCGAGTGTTTGTCATTTGTTAGACCGCAGGAAACTCAAGCGAGGAGTTTGTGCGCCCACATTTAGTATGTGGGTTATTATACCTGATTAGAACGTCCTTTAATAATGACGGATAATGACGGATGATACCAAAACACGCTTCGTTGATCACATCGTTCAATCACATTTCCTTCTAAACGTTATTAATTTCCTTACCTACCTATGCACAATTTAGCTTATAAATTCAAATTAATTAAATCCTTACAGTCGTGTGCAAAATTTTTGGGCCAAACACATTTTTTACTACATATAGTATACATATAGTATACATATAGAAAAAAGGAATTATTTTGTTTCTTGATAATTAATACTTAGTAGCCATACCCTTTGCAGTAATAACAGCAGCACATCGACGAGGCATTGAATCAACTAAGTGCTGAACGTAGTCCTCTGGTATTTTTTCCCATTATTCCTGCAGATTTTGTCATAAAGCAGCTTTGTTCGAATATTTTTTCATTGCAACGCGAATCCCAAGTGAATCCCACAAATTTTCGATCGGATTTAGATCTGGAGATTGAACTGGGTGATCTAAAAGCTTCACTTTTTGTACATTCAAAATTTCCTGTACCAGCTTCG
>JAUMHM010000087.1:16633200-16655048 GCA_032362435.1 Melikaiella ostensackeni | reverse complement strand
TTGCTGATTTGAAAGTAAGGCGTATTAAATTCTAAATATGCATATCACAACTTCGAGAACTCAAAAATTGTCCATTACCTTCACTGCTTTTCATTTAAGTATTATACCATACAAATAAAATGTTTTACGTGAGTAACACTTGATCCTTTTTTTCAACATCATTTGTATCCGTACCTTGAATAATGCATCCCTTCGAAATCCTAAGCAATGAATATTATTGTGTAAGGCGGGGAGGGGGGGGGGTGGAGTGGGAAAAGTTTAAATTATTTGAAAAATTTTCCTGGTAAGGGCCCCCTAGTGAGAATCTGACTGGGGCCCCCATTTCTATACTTACGCCACTGACTCGCAATAATATTTATTTGATTTTATCATTCGAGTTTAAATTTAATTTTTTTCTATTTGAACAATAAAGTTGATCCGAGTAAGATCTGTCGCCCTTATTTAAGCAGATGAATACAAAATTATTTTTGGTAATTAATTAGTGCCAAAGTGTGATTGGCTATTTTCAATATATTGGCCGGTCATATAACAACAGTAATAAATATCACAATTCACTTTTTTAAAAAGGATACTTACCAATATGGTTGAATTAAAACATTGATGGAATGAATGAGTCAGGTGTCCTCCGAGGCGTTACTAAAACTTTTCACACCATTCTCAGAGAACAGAATAACAACGACCGAGCGAATCGTGACAGATGACTAAGAAATAAACGTAGACACAATACAGTAATCGAGTGTTCAACATTTACCAAGAATATATGTGTGTACGTGAATAGGTATTTGCGAATCTGCGTGTGTAAGAGAATCAGAAATTAAGAATTAAATTTTCTGGAGTGTCTGGAAATATCTGTAATTTAATGAATGGATATCTTCTTTTCTGTTCATACTCTTCGAATTGCTTTTAATGTGAATCATCTCCGAAAGGAGACGTTTTTCGTAATTAGATTCAAAATATAATATTTTGGTATCCTCCCAATCAAATGCATGGTTGAATTTCCTCTGATGTGAATTAATAACAGATTCTTTGTACCCATATCTTGCATGTTCATTGACACGAGTTTTTAAATGTCTCTTCATCTCACCTACATAAAAAGCATCACAGTTTTTGCATGTAATTTTATTAACTGAATTAGTCATGTCCTATTTTTCATTAGAGTCTTTACCAAGTTTTATAATCGATTTTAAAGTAAGTTTCAGTAAAAGTAACGTAGCTTTATTGAATGTCTTGAATGCAGAAGGCAATTCATCAAAAATGTTCGGTATATACGGTAGACAAACTTTCAAACGTCGAGCGAAATTTTTGTGACAATAATTGTGTTTGTCTTTCGTATTAAATGAAAATTTAATTTTATTCTTACGGACTTTTACTTGTTTTTCAATGAATTTGGAAGGATAATCATTTTCCAGCAATATTTGGGTAACAATTTTAAGATTGTATGTATGAAATCATTTGTGGGATAATTTTGAAGCCCTATCAACCAGATTAAATACAATGTTCTCCTTCATTTAAATTGAATGACCTGAAAAATAGTTGTTGGTTCTGTTTGCTGAAGTAGGTTTCTGATACTAATTAGTGATAATAGTATTGTTTTCTCTAATCAGGGTTAAATCCAAAAAGTCGATACTACTGCTATTTTCCAATTCAAACGTAAATTGAAGATTTTGATGGTAGGAATTGAAAGTATTGATGACAAAGTCAATGTGGTCTTTCTTAACACATAAAATGACGTCATCCACATAGCGATGATAAATAAGAGGAATTCAGCCATAAGTATCTTTTAATTTTTGTAAACAACAGGTTTCCAGGTCATCCATGGCAATATTTGCAATTAAAGGTGAGATAGGCCCATCGGTGTTCCCTCAATTTGTTGGCATACTGTGCCCCCAAAACCGTCAAGAGAAAATTCTTAGCGTTCACAACTTTGGGTTGAAGTAATTTTAACGGAACCGTATTATAATTTAAGTGAAATTCTGAATTGTTGAGTCACTAATTGCATTTCCTGTTAGGAAAAGCTGCAAACCTAATTTAGTAATTATAGATTCCAATTTGTGTCCATTCGTGAAATCTCGGGAGTTCCACTTCTCTATATCGTTTCCAGGCAACCGAATCTGTTCATTAGCATTCCGCAGTTAACAGGAACTTCAAAACCGGGGTGTGGCAATTAATTACGAAGGCAGTGATATAGTGTAATCTAATATCATAAATAATAGCAACTCCCAGTCTCCCGTACAGTCGAGTCATTATTTATTCGGAGTGAATTCTCATACCAGTCGCCTCTACTCTACCCATCCCCTTTTCACCCCCTTTTTCACCTCCTGTTCTTAACTGATAACTGCACATCGCTCATTGGCCTGATGTGAGTGTGAAATCGTTGCAAAATTTAATAATGAACCTAATAGGGAACACAAATGTTAATTGGTGCAAAACTCTGGTTTCGAAATCGCTTCGCTGATGTTTCAGTTACGCTGTATTCATATTATGTGCATCCATAATTGCTTAACAGCGATGAATTCCAAGCTTCCATTTATCAATTTTAGGTAGGCGAGATGCGAGTACGCAATTATTACAAAATTAGCAGATCATGTGCTTCAAATAATTCGGAGAGGTATTCTATATTATTTTGTTTATCAGTTGCATATTCACGGGTAGCCTCGATTAAAGGGTTATATCTACCTGTGTGGGTTGAAAAAATCGAAAAAAATTTTATTGCATTTCGTCAAAGTATATCCTCTTTAGAATGTTTTCTTGAAATTTCGTAACTCCGGAAAAATTTATTTCATCCGTGTAAAACATAGAATTCAAACTTTAAACGCGATTATCTCGGAATTGTGTGTTTTACAAGTGCGGTTGCGGTGAGCAAGATTTCTCGAAAACCATTTCACCGATCGATTTAAAACTTTTACGTGCTTGTTTGTCATTACAATGGGCAGCTTGTTGACGAAAGGATTTTTATTGAGACCAAAATTTATATTTCTTCTTGACAAAAAACCGAATTTTTAGAATCTCGAGAACCGAACTTTTTGGAAAAATTATAGCAATTTTTTTTCAATCAGATTTTTGCTAAACCCTTTGTTCACGAGCTCCGTAAAGGAATATACTAAGAAAATCTTTCTGTTTTTTTTTTAAATCAGATGAGCCGTTCCAGTGTTATCATGCTCACCGCAAGTGATGATAAAAAAAATCTGGTAGTCAACATATTGGATTCGCCGTTTTGAATTCTGGAATTATAATATCAAATTCGAAATTAGTGACTCAAAATACCTTTACAAAATAAATTTCGAAGAAATCCGATAATTTTTCAAAAACAATGGTTACCATAGTTGATCCGCCACTTTGAATCCTGAAATTTTTATATAAAATTCTAAATCAGTGACCCAAAATACCTTTACAAAATTAATTTCAAAGAAATTCGATAGTTTGAAAATATGTTGGTCGCCATATTGGATCCACCATTTTGAATTCTGAAATTTTAGTATTAAATTTGAAATCATTGACTTAAAATACCTTCAAAAAATCCGATAATTTTTAAAATCTGTCAGTTGCTATATTGGATCCTTTGAATTTAGCTTGAATTTTTTGAATTCAGTTTCTGCCAAGTACATGAATATCAATATTTTTTTTTTATTTATGTTCAAGGTAACCAAAGTTGTGAAATAAGAAAATAAAGCCAAGTACGAATAGTAAGAAATGTATAAGAAGATGTGTTCTTTAATAAAAGGAATTAGTTCAATCAATTATAGCAATAAATAATTTTTTTTGTCTGGTAAAAAAATCAATTGATATTTTAGAGGAATAAAGAAAAATTGGCGACGCCATTACTGTCTTTAAATAATGAACATAAGAATGTTAATATAACAATAGAGATGATAGTAATAATAATAATAATATACTATAATATATAATATAATATATACTATAATAATAATAATAATAATTATATATATATAAAATATAATATACTGTATTCCTCTATCCCTAAACCAGGATAGCCCCGTGCAATACCATATAATCAGTTTGGTACAAATATCCATCTCAAAAAGTGCCTTCGACATATTGGGCTGTAACCATCTTAATTTTGAGATATAATTTTATAATAATAACAACAATAAATTTTCATATTACATGTCTGCCAAATGTTTTTCCTTTTTTAATCATCTAAAATATTAATTAATTTTTTTCATCAAACAAAAAAGATTATTTTTCAAACTAATTCATTAAACTAATTTCTTGTATTATAAAATAGGGATATCGAAGAGAAAACTATGTTCCCGGTAACCACTGTCTTATATACCATATGTACTTCTCTTCTGAAGATTTGATTTATCACCAATATGAATAGATGAATGCTAAAAATAAAACCAAGAATGATTAGGATCTTTTTTTTGAATTTATTTTTACATGTATATGATAGATATAATTAATGCAGGTATAACAATACTAAATTTTAATTTAAAATAAATTGTTTCATGTGTACCTGTTTAATATATTCTTACCAAAATTTCAGTAAAAATAGCTTCATTTCGCCAGCTCGAATAGCGGAAAATAATAAAAGAAATGCTCAAATTTTGGTACAAGTTGCATATTTTTTTATTATGAGTAAAGACCCTGCCTTAAATATGTTTTTTTTGTTGTTGTTCATAATATTAAATTAATATCATCTGATCCTCGCGGCCATTTGGTTCTTCTATATTAACCACTCATTGGTTCTGTCCCGTCATTCAAATTTATTGTAATTGGTGACTAAGCATCACAAAATTCTAATAAAAGTGCTAATAATATTTAAAAAATTGATATGACAGTAAACAAGGCTAGAAAATAAACATAATAATTATATCAAAATTACATTTGTTACTAAAAATTAAATGAAGATTCATGAATTCAAATTCATGGTTAAGATCTTCCTTTGGCTGCATTCGGATAGATAAATTATGCATTATAGGTATTTAAAGGAAGCAAAGATGACAAATTTAAAATTTTAATTTCAATATGCTCATTATTTTCCAAGATCTTACAATGGTTTTGGGCAAAAATTTGGGGTGACCTATAAATGAACACAATCTTCAATTAAAAATATTTTCTAAACTACGATGGAACAATATATATAGTAAAACGGTATATTATTTAGTCAACGATGGTTTTGTATGAAAAAATTCTGATTTCGTTCTGATCAATTTGCAAAATTGTAAAATTAGATGTAATTCTCAAAGCTTTATAACCATACGAAAAAAATTATATCCTGCAGACATCTGCAGATTATGGCAGATTTTTTTCTCGAATGATATTGAGAATCTTTTCCTATTTTTTTTTATACTTGGCGGCGATTTGCCACCGTGAATATTGATTTTCATATTAGGGTGCCCAAAAAAAATTTGAATATTTGAATTCTGAAAACGCTACCCCCTAGATTTCTTAGTTTTGGTGAGAAAATGCTGCTATAAATTTTCTTCTCTTTTTAAAAAATGACTTAGAGCTTCCGCTAGGCCGCTTTAGGTCTGAAAATGAATTTTCTAAATTTTCGATATTTTTAAAATACAAGGCTAAACAATCCTTACAACTCTAGAAAGTATTTTTTTTATTGAGGAATAAGCCCTAAATTTTGTATTACAAAAAAAAAACATTGTTGAAGATATGATCAGGGTTAGAATACGAAAAATTGGAATTTCATTACAATAAATGGTCTGAAATGACCCCTTAACATTTTTTTTTTAGAGAAATATGCACAGAATATCTTTTATAATACAAGGAAAATATTCTCCAAAGAAATCTTTAATTTCGAAACAAATTATGACAAAAAAAATCTTTAATTTCGAATCACACAAAAATACATATTTTTCATAATTTAAAGATTCCTATAGTACTTTAAAATGTGTTTTTTATTAATAATTTACCTGAAAAAGTGCACTCATTTCTTTAAGTCACTTTTTAATCAATTTTCAAAGATAAATTTAATTTTGAATTCAGGTTTATGCCTTTTCCTAATTTTCTTGAATTCTTCTGAATTCACCCTGAATTCTTTGAAATTCCCTAGATATTCACAGAATTCAATGGATCTTTCTCGGATTTTCAAAAATTTCAAATTCACCCCAGAAGCTTTTAAATTCAACTTGAATTCTTGCGAATTTCATACGATGAAATTTTTTTGGATTCTCAATGTTTTACTTCAAAATGTTTGGAAATAAAAAAAAAAAGAATCGAACTATCAAATTTGGACACAAATTTATCTAATTTAACCGGAAGTTAAGAAACCCAGAATCCAAAGACTAAATACAAACAGATTAAATAAAATGAAATGAAATGTGATGAAATTGAATTAAATTAAACTAAATTAAATTTGAATGTTGGGTGTTAAACAAAAATTTTTATTTACTCTAAATTTAATTTCTCAAATTTGGAAAATTGTGTAGCATTCACTTGAACTATTGTAAATTCACACTGAATTGTTTTTAATTCGTGTTGAATTCTTATCAATTTCATCGAATCTATCAAATTCCAGTCTATACGTATTTCTGAATTTTCTTGAAATCTTTTAAATTCCTCTGGATTTTTTAAAACTTGCTTCGAGTTCTTTAAAATTTATCTTGAATTCACATGAATTTCGTCTAATTTCCTTGAATTCTTCTGAATTTACTCAAATTCTACTGAAATGACTGGAATGTGGGATATTACATTTTTTTCAATTCATCTGAATTCATTTGGAAGTCATCCTGAATTCTTATCAATTTATACTGAATTCTTTTAAATTCCTTTAATTTTTTTGTTATTCTCTTGAATTCCTTTAATTTACCCTGAATGTTTTAGATCTCACTTGAATTCATCTATCTTCACTCAATTCTACTAAATGCAATGAATTATATATATATATATATATATATATTTGAGTTTTTTAAATTTATCCTGAAGTTTTTTGAGCTTACCTTGAATTCTTGGGAATTTCATCAAAATTTTTTGAATTCCCTCGAATTTTTCTAAATTCTTCCACACTTAATGAATTCCATGAATTTTGTTAATATATTTCGAATGCTTTCAATTTACTAGCATTTTTAAAAAATTTATCTTGAATTTTTATGAATTACATTGAATTCTT
This sequence comes from Melikaiella ostensackeni, assembly GCA_032362435.1. NCBI lineage: Eukaryota > Metazoa > Arthropoda > Insecta > Hymenoptera > Cynipidae > Melikaiella > Melikaiella ostensackeni. Next base: position 16,647,961 of record JAUMHM010000087.1, on the reverse strand, counting down.
CTCATTCTATTTAAATTCCTTTAAATAAAATTTTCTCGAATTTAATTTAATTTTTTTTTTCAATTCACTCAAATTCTGTTGAATAAGCCCTAAATTCTGTTCACTCCCACTTCACTGTATTCGACGGAAATTGTTTGATTTCTTGGTATACTTCACTCAAATTCTTATGAATTTCGTTTATTCTCCTGAATTTCTTTGAGTTTTTCTAAATTCTCTCCCATTTTTTGGATTATTTCCCAATACATTTGAGTTATTTTGCATTTAATTTGATTTGTTTTGAATTCAGTTTATATTCTCATGAATTTATCCTGACTTCGTTAAAATACATTTTAAAGTTTCATAGGATTCTTTAAGATATAAAAAAATGTGTATTTTGAAATTCGAGACCTTTTCCTTCCACTCAGTGTAAATATTTAAAATTTATTCTTTAAAGAGAATATTTTATTTATATTCTAGAAAAACTCCTGTGCATTTTATTCCTAAAAAGAAATGTTTAGTGGCCATTCCAAACCATTAATTGTAATGAAATTACAAATTTTCATATCCTATGCCCGAAAATACCATTAAAAATAATTGTTTATATCATGAAATTAAGAACTTTTTCCTCAATAGAAAGCAAATACTTTCTAGGGTAAAGAAATTTTTTAGCCTTGAATTTGTATGTTATGAAATTCGGAAACTAAGAAAATTCATTTTCAGACCTAAAACAGCCTAGCGAAACCTCTAAACATTTTTTCTTAAATAAAAGAAAATTTATGACAGTATTTTTTCCCAAAAATGAAGAAATTTAGGGGGTAAAGTTTGCAAAATTCAAAAATTCAAATTTTTTAGGGCATCCCATTACATATATACATTTCATATGGTATATATCGACGGCTGCTGAAAAGACTCCAGTAACTTGCGCAGGGCGTGTGCTTGTACTTTTAATTTTTAATAGGGCGGAGCGAAAAAATATTTTCATTCCAAATTTTGAGGGGGTTTAAAAAAATGTAGCTTGATACCCGGATCTCCTACGAAAAGTTAGAGACAAAAAAATTTATCTTGAGTTTGTGTATCCACGAAAAAGGTCAAAATAACGAATAATAGATTATTTTTTTATTTTTTACGAAATTAATTTTTTAATACACAAAGAGAGTTTTAAAACTAAGTATTTACAACTATGATCATTCTCCGAAAACTATGCAGCAATAAAGGAATCCAGATACATCGTAAATTCTTATCAAAGTTGAAGAAGGACAAAAATCACGTTTTTACTTAAGTAGATGATATTTTTTCTTATCGGTAACGATTTTTTGAATAAACAAATTCTTATACGTCGTAAATTGTCATTAATTTTGAATACATTTTATAAAATCATGACTTTTGACTAGTAGATGTTGCTTTTATAAACACTTTTATCAATGATTTATATTATAGAAAACAGTTGAATTTTAAACATGAAAAGATAAATTTTGAACATTGAAAATTTGAATTTTGAACAAAAAAGTCATTTTTAACTAGGAAAGATGAAATTTTATCCGAAAAAGATTACTTTCTTACCACAAAAAATTAATTTTCGGCAAAAAAAATTATTTTCACTAAGAAAGATCAATTTTCAACCAAATATTTGTGTTTCAAGAAAAAAAAATGATTTTAAAAAAAGTGTTACTTTTGCAAGCAGATAGTTGAGCTTTCATGTAAAAGAGACAAATTCTTTAGAAGACCGTTGAATTTTCAACCTGAAATGTTGAGTTCTTAACCAAAAAAGATGAATTTTTAGCTAAAAATGATGATTTTCTTTCAGAAAACAGTTGACTTTAAAGCCTGAAAAGATGAATTTTTAACAATAAATATTTTTAACCAATAAAGGTGAATTTTTAACAAAATAAATGAATTCAAGAAAAAATTTAACCAAAAACAGTTACATTTTCAAGTAAATAATAGAATTTTCAAGCCAAGAAGACGAATTTTCCAGAAGGCAATTGAATTTTCAACCTGAAAAGTGGAATTTTCATCAAAAAAGTTATTTTCAACTAAGAAAGATGAATTTCTAACAACAACAAAAATAATTTTTCTACCATAAAAGATAAATTTTTCAACCTAATAGTTGAATTTTCTACCTAAAAATATAATTTTTCAATCAAATGGTTGGATTTACAAGAGAAAAAAATTTCAACTAAACAGTTGCATTTACAACCAAATAGTTGAATTTTCAAGCCAAGAAGACGAAATTTTCAGAAAAGAGTTGAATTTTCTACCTACAAAGATGAATTTTCAACCAAATAGTTGTATTTTTAGAAGAAAAAAAATCCAACCGAACAGTTGCGTTTACAGACAAATAGATGAATTTTCAAGCCAAGAAGACACATTTTTTAGAAAAGAGTTGAATTTTCTACATACAAAGATGAATTCCCGACCAAGTACTTGAATTTTTAGAAGGAAAAAAAATCCAAGCGAACAGTTCCGTTTACAGACAAATAGCTAAATTTTCGAGCCAAGAAGACAAACTTTTTAGAAAAGAGTTAAATTTTCTACCTAAAATGACAAACTTTCAACCAAATAGTTGAACTTTCAGAAGAAAAAAAATCCATCTGAACAGTTGCATTAACAACCAAATAGTTGAATTTTCAAGCTAAGAAGACGAATTTTTCAGAAAAGAGTTGAATTTTCTACCTACAGAGATGAATTTCCAACCAAATAGTTGAATTTTCAGAAGAAAAAAAATCCAACCGAACAGTTGCATTTACAACCAAATAGTTGAATTTTCAAGCCAAGAAGACGATTTTTTTAGAAAAGAGTTGAATTTTCTACCTACAAAGATAAATTCCCTACCAAATCCTTGAATTATCAGAAGAAAAGAAATCCAAGCGAACAGTTCCGTTTACAGACAAATATCTAAATTTTCGAGCCAAGAAGACGAACTTTTTAGAAAAGAGTTAAATTTTCTACCTAAAATGACGCACTTTCAATCAAATACTTGAATTTTCAGAAGAAAAAAAATCCAACCGAACAGTTGCATTAACGACCAAATAGTTGAATTTTCAAGCTAAGAAGACGAATTTTTCAGAAAAGAGTTGAATTTTCTACCTACAAAGATGAATTTCCAACCAAATAGTTGAATTTTCAGAAGAGAAAAAATCCAACCGTACAGTTACATTTACAACCAAATAGTTGGATTTTCAAGTCAAGAAGAGGAATTTTTTAGAAAAGAGTTGAATTTTCTACATGCAAAGACGAACTTTGAACCAAAATGATTTTTCTCCTTTTTTTACAAGTTTAATGACAATTTACGATGCTTGCGGATTTTTTATTACTGCGTAGTTTCCGGAAGATAATTAGAGTTGTAAATACTGATTTTAAGAACTCTTTTCGTCTATCAAAAAATTGATTTCGTACCAAAATAACAAGAAATCCGCTATTATTCATTATTTTGAGCTTTATCGTGCAATGCACTAACATAGGATATATTTTTTTAGGTGTAACTTTTGTGGGAGATTCAAGTACCAAACTACAAATTTTGGACCCTCTCTAAACTTGAAAAAAAATTTTGCTTCACTCTAATCTTCGAGTTTCAACGCCTCCAATTTTTTAAATTCCGGCTACCTCGAAAAGCTAAAATTTGTTGCATTAAAAAATTTTTTTTCTGCATTTTTTTCTCCTGAAAAATATGTTGGAAGTATTTCTCAGCGCAATTAAAAATAAAACCTTTCAAAGGATAATCCGCTCATTTTCCCTGTGGTAAAAAGAAAACGAGCCGAAGGTCGATAATGGATCAAATTATAAACTACCCTTTACGGCAAAAGGGAGTGGAGTGCCAATCAAGGCAAGTGAGCGGGACACGAGCCTATTTATTTTCCATCAAATTACCAAGAGCGTACCAATTATGTAAACACATGTACAGTTCTGTTCTGACACAGAGTAAAAAAATCGCCGAGCTTGTTAATGCACTTAACCATGTGTCTATCATCAAGCCAAACATGACTAAAAGCGAAGCATAATCTTCTTTATTAAACAAATATAATTATTTTCACCCCCAGACACGTGTAGATTGGATTAGATTCTTACTCCATACTCCCTTTTCGGGTTATCACATCGCTCGCATCTGATTGAACATTTGGTTAGGAGAGTGGAAAACTGCAGAAAACCAAAACTCCCGAGCGCAGCCGGTTACCGACAGACGAGTTTGGATGTGGACAATCGATAGCATTGAGTGCCCACATCCATCCTCGGCGTCAAACCTCCCGATCGAAAGTAGTCAAACGCAGTGAAAACACGACTAAGCGAGAATCCCGAACGGTCACCCATCTGAGTGCTAACCGCGCCCGCCCGTGCTTAACTTTGATGATTTCGATGAGTCGAGAATCACCATCCAGCTACTGCCGTCGGTGCCTCAGATACGTGTATTTTACTTGCATTTTCATATTTGAATAAATAAATTTTTTTTCATTTTTCTATTCTGAATTTGATTAATTTTTTTGAGTGATTTGAGTACCGATTTTGAATAGTTGCTAAAACTTGAGTGTTATGAAAGCAAACAACTATTGATATTATATTTGATATAGAAATAATAAAAATAGCGCACTAATAACATACTTATTTCATATTTGGATTGCCTGATTATCAAATTTAAATATATGCCTAAATTCAAAGTACTATAAAATATAATAATTAATCATAAGTTAAAATAAATATTAAAATAGCTACATCGGCATCCAGTAATCTGTAACTTTCATTTGAATATAAGATTTCAGCCCAGCAGAAATTAGAAGCAAATAAATAAATAATTAAGTTAATTTGGGATTTTATATTGTAATAAGATGTTCTTAAAAGACATTTTAGAATTCTGAGTTCTTTCGATTTCTTCTATTCTCGACACTGATCCATTTTGAAAATATTTACAATTGAAAATGATGTAATTTTTAATGTTTTATTTTTTTGGAATCGTTTAATTTTGAAGATTTACAATTAAAAAATCTTTAATTTTGAAGATCTATAAATGAAAATTCTCAAATTTTGATCATTTCGAAGATCAAAGTCAAGAGTTTTCAATTCTGAATCTTCCAAATTAAAGAAATTTGAAATGTAAATAATCAAATTAACAGAAATTTGTATTGTAAAACTTAAAATCTGCATAATTTTTAATTGAAACTTTTCAAAATCGAAAACTCTTTTATTTTAAAGATTTACAATTCGAAGTTCTACAATTTTGAAGAGTTAAAATTGAAAATTCTTAAATATTGAAAATATAGAATTGCAAATTATTCAACTTCAAACATTTATATTTCGAAAGCATATAATTAAAAAATTTTTTTTTAATAATTTTGAATAATTTTGAATTATTTTTTTGGAATGGTTCAATTGTGAAGATTCAAAATAGAAAATTATTCAATTTTGAAAATTTAAAATTGAAATTTGTCAATTTTTGAAGGTTGAAAAATGAAATTCATTTAATTTTATAGATTTGCAATGGAAAATTCTTCAATTGTGAGCAGTGAAAACGACAGCATTGATTCATTTTTTGAAAATTCTTGTAATTTTTACATATGTAACATGCATAATTTTTAATGATGAATTTTCAAAATTAAAAACATCGATTTCAAAGATTAACAATTCAAATGTCTACAATTTTTATCTTGCATGATTTTAAACTGTAAACTTTCAAAATGAAAAAATCTTCAATTTTAAAGATTCATAATTCACAGTGCTGCAATTTTGAAGAGTTACAATTGAAAACTCTTCAATTTCAAAGATGCATTAATTAAAATTCTTAAATTTTGATGATTTTGAAAATCAAAAGGCAAGTTTTTCGATTGAGACTTCTCACTCTGTTAGAAAAAACGATTTTTGCTATTATTTGAAAATTTTGAAAATCCTATAACTTTTTAAGCTTTTATCGAATTAAAAAATTTGATTTAGAAAATTTTATAAGTTTTTTTATTTTCTATTAGAACCATCGACAACGATTTTTTAAAATAATAATTTTTTTTCCGAAATTTGATTAGATTAACCAGGTTAACGAAATTGATGATACAATTAAATATTTATTTTTATTTCCAATTAGAAACACTTAAAGCGAAACAATGAAAACTATGTAACGTTCAAAATGAAACGATTGTGAAATTCGTTCAAAACTGAACAATTTTAATTTAGGATCGTGAAATAAAATCGTTTACGATAATTTATTCAATTTTATGGAATATTTTATGTTGATTCATATATTCATATATTTATACAATTTGAAATTATTACAATTACGATTGCAATTTAAAAGCTTCAGTTTGAGAATCGTTTAACTTTTCTTCTACATTCAAATATTGTTAAATTTTATGTAGTTAGTTTTTAAAATCTTCAATATAAAATTGTTCATATTTGAAGAACTTACATTTACAAGTGATAGCTTAGAAATCTGAACTTTGAAGATTTAAATTTGAAATTGTCTAATTATAACAATTTCAATCATATATTATTCGACTTGAAACATTTTCAAGATAAAATGTTTAAATTTTATACACTTCTAATTTGAAGTTTTCAAATTTAGCCGTTTTAAAAACTGCATAGAAAATATTGCGCTTAATTCTTTCTATCTGCTTTTTTTCTATACAAAATTTTTTATCCACAGAAATCAGTTGAAAAATAAAATTTTTTCTTCAATTCAGAACTCTTTGGTAAGAGGTGGAAACCTTTTTGTTTAGTTTTAATTAATAGAAAATCGAGTTGGCCTGCCATTATTTCTAACAGAGAAATTTAGTTTTAAGTTTAATTTTAGCTTATTCACATTTTTTTGTCTACCTTTGAATGATGATAAAGTGAGATAATAATTGTTAGAATACGTCTTGCATAATGTCAAATGTTATTCAAATTTAAACTGAAGACTTTCCATGCATTGGTAAACAACCTCAAGCAAAACAGAAAAAACACGATAAGCAAGCTGAAACGCAGAAGCTTCAATGTGGATAGACAGATGATCGTTTTTTATTATAATTAATTTGTTAAAATACTTTGTACTTTTCGATATTCTGGTTTCCAGAATGTTAGATTCAGTCAACTTTGATTTCATACCTTGAAAGAGAATTCAATTTTGGATTGTCACGAGAAATAAATATTCTACTTCTACTTAAGGGCGTTGGAATCAGGCCCTGACCTCAAATTTGAATCACCTCATTTTACTCCGTAAATACTAGAATTAAATTTTTGCTAGTTACTCCGAGCTTGCTCCAGTTTTGAATCAAGTCTGTATTCGAAGTGAAAAATTGGCTAATTTCAGTACTTTATGTGTAAAACAATTTTTTTTCATTCTAGCCGGAGCATTCAAAAGAATCATTTTCAACGAAAAGTATTGTGATTGGCTCATTTTTTACTACGAATACAGGCTTGATTCAAAACAGAACTGGGCCCTGAATAACTAACAAAGATGACATTGTAGTCTTTATGGAGTAAAATGAGGCAATTCAGCGTTGAGTTTAGGGCCTCTTTCCAACGCTCTGAAGATGAAGAACGTAAAATATAATTAGTTTTCATTTTTTAATAAGACCCACTTTGTAAATGACGCTTTAATTTAAAATTATATTATCAGGAGAATAATAGGTACGAGAGGGATCGCGTTATGAAGGGGAGATTTAATTGGACAAACATTATAGTCACAGGCAGACTGAGTAGGGCACTTTCGTTCAAGTGCAACGTTCACAGACGAGACGATGGCATGGTTGGTGCAAGGGGTGATCAAGTATAGAAGGAGAAAGGGGTGACTGGATTACTTCCATGCATCAATACCCAATTTCTAGTTGGAATCAACTGAGAGAGGGTAAGAGGGAAGACGGGAGTGTTAGGATTAGTGTATCAGGATAAGGGAGAAGTGTAAGGATAGGGAGAAAGAGATGAGAGAATAGGGGGGTGTGGGTATAGGTGGATGGGAAGAAGAATTGAGGGTTAGGTTAAGGTCAAGTTACACGGGCGAGAGGGAGTTAATGGAGAAGAGGTGAGATAGGGATGAGAAGGCGAAAGGGTAGAGTGGAAAAAGGGAGGAAGCAATGGGAGGTTTTGAGTTATAGGTTGCAGGGTTTGGTTTCGTAGGGATAGGGACAAAGAGATGAGAGAATAGGGGGGGGGGGGGGGGATGACCTAAAGATGTCAAAATTTTTATATATTTCTGGGAACCTATATTTCCAAAGGCAGAACAAAATTCCGGGCTGACAGACTGCTACTAAGACTTCCGCCCGTAACAGAGCGTTGGTTTACGACCTTGGGACGCATTCGAGGTTTCAGGGGCGTAAAGCGACGCACGGTTACCCATGTCACGGGCGGAAGTCTTTGCATCAGTCTGTCAGCTCGGGATTTTCTTCTGCCTTTGCATGCAAATGGCTGCAATACTCCGTCCGTCAGACCCGGCTCCGATTGGGGGCGGCATTTTATACCCTATCGGAGCTTGCAAGACCTGGGCCATCGGGGCCACGGTAAACTTTCTGCAACGTTTGGTTTAACTATGAATGATTAAAATTTCGGCGTACTGAATTTTCAAACCAGAAAGACAGCATTTCGATTGTTCCATTTCCAAGGATTTAATTTTACAATGAAAATTGAAATGTTTCAGTGGAGAAAAGTTTAAGGTTCAATAATTTTACATTAGTTTTCAACGGTTGAAATTAAAATAATAAATCTAATTTAAAAAATTGTATATTTTTTGACGAAATTTAGAATCATTCAATTTTTAATGCCACTTAGTTGGAATTATTGAATTTGAAATGTTTCCAATTTAAAATTATTTCATGTTGACCGATTTAAGCAGTTAGTTTTGAAGTATTTTTATTCAGGGAATTGATCAATTTTGACGGCATCGAGGATGGCATTGCATAACAGGATTTTCAATTTTGCAAATTAAAAAAATTAAATTGCACAATGTTGAGTGTGTAAGTGTTCGATCTGTTATTTTAACAGTTTTTAAAGCATATTACAACAAGGATTTCCATTCTTCACGACTAGCCGGCAGCACTGTCGCTTATATGTAAAAGCATGTACCTTTTGAAAAGGAATCGCCAGATCGGTAGTCGGTACCACAGCCACATGACGCAACAAAATGACGTCCGGTGTATCGCGCCCACTCAACCTGGGGGGGGGGGGATGAGTAGGGGCTGACGCGTGTTGTGGTTTGACTTTGCTGGCGTGCCAGAAATACCGGTACGTTACCGACGTATATCGATTCTATAAAGATCGAGCACCGGCCATCTGACCGCTTGGCCGTATTCCTGCCCTTCTCATGTCGCAACCCTGGCCGCGTCTTTATTTAGCGGACGACAAAAGTTGACGTCCAGACATGGTCGTCAGAACATTGTCGGTGCCAAAAAACCCGAGTGCATTGGACAAAGATTCACCCCCGCTTTTTCGCGTGAACTATTAATTGCTTGCCAACCACAAGTCTTAGGACGTATTATCAGCATAATTCGAGAATTTCATCTCTCGAAAATGTACTCAGTCCACTCGGAGAATGCTGGCTATAGTCTGACAATGAATGTTTTGTTGTAAAATTACCATTTTTTTGAAATTTAAAGAACGCGAATTTATTACTTGAAAGTTTTGAAATTGAAAATAGAAAATACACAAGCCTGCAACTCTAAAACTAAAATCTATTTACTACACCTGTAAAACTTTATAACTTGATCCTTCTTCGTCTGTGAATACTGACAAAAATCACGTTTCAAGGATACATTTTTACTGCCTTGTTTGTATCAAACTATTAAAGAATTTCTAATACCCAAGCCATTACATCTGTACCAACAGTTGGGGCTTCCAGCCCTACCACAAAGCAATTATGTTCAAGGACTCTGGTCAAGAGTGATAAACCTTCCTCCTTAGCCATCTTTAGCCAATTTTACATACCGTGAGATAACTGTTGTTTTGTTACAGTGAATATATATATTTCAAATTTTAATCTAAGTGTAAACCCATTATATCTCCTACGTACAATCACGAACAATAAGTAATTCAGAATTTACTATAAACATTTTTGGTCCTTCGAACGTGGATATTTTATCGCTTCAATGACAACCAGTGACCAACAAAGTGACAATATACATTCTGAGTGATAAAATATTGTGTCTATTTTGCAACAACTGACTTTCGACACTCAAGTTGAAATTTTCTGAAAGATAGACACAAACCAGTGAAAATACTGTGAATCGTGAAGTGCGTCAGTGGCCTCGCAGCAACATATTTCGGAGCCCAGCAGCAATCTAGGAAGTCACGACAGATCCAGATTCGAGTAACGCAGTTATCGCAGCAGAGACAAAAACTCTGCACAATTCGATTCTTTACTGAGAAAGCATTCGCAGTTGTACAAGTACGAGTTCCTGAACGGAAATTGACTTTCCGACCAGACGATTATTCAACAAGAATCTTGAGGCAGCATCCTGGCAGCAGTACAATTCCTGTCCAGACGATCCAGAGAAAGGAGATCAATCTACACAGCATCAACCAGCGGTCCAGCTCAACAGAGGTAAGCGAATTTTTGGTACCACTATTTTCCTAATAATTTCCTTTGTGTGTGAATTTCTATGGTTGATAAGTGCGTTGTTTACAAGTGCTCAATTTAAGTTACAATGGCTACCGTTGAAGACATTGAAGCCAAGATCAAGGAATTAAATCTAAACACTAAAAAAATTAATATCTGAGAATCCTGCAATTCAATTTAATACAAGTATGAGCAGAAGCTCAAACAATCGCAATTTCTCGGTAGATTTGTCTTCGGATTCAAGAAACAATGATAACGCTATTTTTACTATTTCTAAACTGCATTTCTCAGCTTGCCTAAGTTCACCGGCACTTACAAAGCGTGGCTAGGTTTTTCTGATACCTTCAAAGCTCTAGTTGATGACCGTACCGAAATTAAAGATGTAGAAAAACTTGTGCATTTAAAAAGTTGTCTGCAAGAACACGCCGCGGAAGTAATAGCATCGATAGAAACGTTCTCCGAGAATTAAAAGGTAGCTTCTTAACCTCACAGGATCGGTATGATAATAAAAAGATAATCGTTGAGAGTCATGCGAAATCACTCATAGATTTACAACCCGTATGAAAAGAGTTCTCAGTGCGTGCCCTATTAGACCAAGCCCAGAAATACATTAGATCGCTTCGCGCATTAGGCGAGGCCGTAGATACCTGGGACACACTACTGATATTAATAGTAAAGAATAAGCTTACTTTCCAGCTTCGCGCACAATTTGATGAAAGTCAATTTTCCCAGTCATACGCAAAATCTCAAAATAAATCGGAAAAGAAGCCTGAGTATCAATCAGATAATAAGCGTGCGTCTTACGGCATCAAAAAGTCCTATCAACACGCGCATCTTGCGTCAACGTCGGAGTTCAGTTGTTATCACAAGAACATATAATTTACTCGTGCGAAAAATTCTTTAATCTCTCAAAAAAAGAACGGCAAGAAGCAGTCAAAAAGGCTTCGCTTTGCACAAATTGCCTACATCCCAATCACAGAGTCAGCGAGTGTCGCGGTGGTCCCTGTCGAAAATGCGGCATGACATAACTCGCTTTTGCATTTTGATCTCGAAAATACCAACAATTCTGAAAAAAGCAGTCAGAAAAATTCGTCAGTCAATATCCAAGCTCACTTGGTTCAAGACTGATAGAGGTAAAGAGTGGTAAACTTCCCTCCAACTCTGTTACCTGGGTTTTCCCCAAAATCTACGTCACAAAAGGGGAGTATCTGAACTTTTCTACTATCGTTTGTAAGAGCCAATTAAAGTTCTCGTCTACCCCTATTGTATTTTGCATCCCTACTTTGATCTTCGCCCTCTCGATTCTGCGACGAAGTTGAATTTAAAATCATTATCGACCTATCCTCTAAGGAGCGAACAAGTACTCAATCCTTAGTCACTTCAGCAAATTTTACATGCCGTGCGATAACTATTGTTTTGTTTTTGTTACATCTTGCATTAATTAGATTTTATAGTAAATATATACATTTCAAATTTTAATCTGAGTGTGAACCCATAATTTTTCCTACAATCACGATCAATAAATAATTCAGAACTTACTTTAAACAATGAGCGACAAAACTGGCGCCTTTGTTACCAGTCCAGAGTTAACCCAATATTTCCTAATTTTAAAGTGGGAACGAAGCGAGCAAATTGTCACAATAATTATAACAAGAGTTTTGAAAGAGGAGACAATCTGAACCTTTTTTAGTGAATATAGCATAGACGATACTCTATAACGTATCCAGGTGCCCACTCAAAATTTAAAAAAATTCCCGATCTTTTCCCGGTTTTCAAAAAATTTTCAATTCATAACTTAGAGTATTTAAAAAAGAATTTCAAAATTAAGAAATCTAATTCGGAGCAATTCTAAACTTTAAGGGCTTGAAATTGAAAAATAAACATTCAGAATTTAACAATTTTAAACTTTAGCGTTCAATATTGTTCAGATTCGAAGCTTTCAAAATTAGATAATCTCCAAAATTCGTATTCATCAACACAAGAAACCCCTAATATCCATTTCCATGAAAATGTTGCTGACTTCTGAGCTGGTTAGTGGTTATCCCAAAATGATACAATTATAAGAAAAAGATATGCATAATTGTAGTTAATCTCCTGTCTCTAACAAGTATCTGCCCGTATAAACGAGAAATTACTCGCGGCGAAAATCGTACGGAATTGACTCTAAGAACCGGTGGGATGGTTCATCACCCCGTTACCCTTAAAGAGAACATTGTCAATGCCTCATAGAATTCCCTATCAAGTTACCAGTCACTTGGAACTCGTATATGCTTGCCAATATCCTTCTGCTGGGACTCGCCAACTTTCCTCGAAATTAACTATCAGTTCAAGCTTCAAGAGTTCCACTGAACTTCGAAAAGTACTTTGCTGAAGGAACTGGATATAGGATTTAATAGCTATACATTTCTTGGACACACAAGCGTAACATGATTTATAATAATTTTAAATTATGTAATTTTGATAAAATCTCAAGGTTTACAAAAATTATTACAAGTTGATAATAACTTAAGCACATAAAACAATTAAATAATTCATTAAGATCAAGCTTAATTATTTCTTAGCATTTTCATGCAAAAATCCAATGATTGCGGGTTGAACGCAGGTTCGCGGGTCAACCTGACAACTCGTGAACCCGCAAGCTCGAGCCAACCCGCACGGGTCCGGTTTTTGTTCTTTCTTGCACACAACTACTTTTCTTGTATAAACAATGAAGACAATACACAATTTTCTAGTAGTGCATACACATGTCTGTGAATGATGACACCTTTCGCATAGATAAAGGCAGAATGCGATTGCTAATTAAAATATTCGGTAATTATACATCCAGTTTACAAACGCAAGGTGTTGATAATTTAGCGTGAAAAAGAGTTTTCATGAAAAGTTTTTCTTTGTCGTGAGTTCAAAATTGACGGACCGACCGTTAAAACTCCTTTTGCTAGCCGTAAACCTCCTTGGACCCCATTCGACGTCCTCGAGTACACTTACTTATGCATGTCTTGCGCCTCGCATCGCAAATAACGCAAATAATTAGTCCTGCTGATTGTTATGCAATAGATTTTTAAATAAGCACCCACGTAGAGTTGAACGCCACTGGCAGTAAAAAAAATTATATAAAAGGGAAAAGCGCTATTTATTTCTACATTTTATTTTTTCCACAAAAGTCAAAGATGCACGCATAATTTTGGTTATTCTAACCATACTGTATTGCTCGCTCAGCTTCAACCATACAGATTGGCTATTTTAGGCATACCATTATGGTTACGTATTATAGCTAGATCAAGAATATTTATCCTTAAAGTATCCTAAATCGTATACCTAAGTTATAGACTTGTGCAGCTGAATCTTTCATATCAGAGTTTGCATGACCCAGCTACTCGTATACTGGAATAGCTGTCATAATACAATGTAAGAACCCTGTGTACCATCAAATGATTCATTATCAATAAAAGTTTTTTTAGTGAAATCTTGAAAGAAACTTGTACAATTGGAGGAAATATTAATTCACACACTAAAAATCAAGTCTTTTGTAGTTTTCTATAGAGCCCGACCAGAGAAAATATTTTTTATAATAATGCAATTTAGTGTTATTTTCACGTTTACTTTTGAACTCTTTTAAAATCAAGAGTTTGTAGTATGTTTCTAGGTTAAATTTATACTCCTCTTGCGGCACTAGCACATTATCCTTTAGTTTTTCTCAAAAAAATCTTTGATTAATGGGATATTTAACCCTAATTCGTTGATTAACAAATGTAAAAAGAAACGCGTGAGCAAGCGCACAAGCGTCGTGGCACACTGTGTCATGTGGCGCCACACAGTGGTTCAGGAATGGATTTTCGCAGACAAATTGAGCTGCAGGTCGCAATTCTCAACTAATTCATTTTTTTTCGTTTTTAAATGACTCAGTGTAAAAAATTATCATTTATAATTTTAACAAACAAATTTTGTGAAAAAACAAGCAATTCTTTCAGTGCACATAAAAAGTAATCATTTATAGTTCCAACATATTCTTTCACTCGTTCCTGTACGAAAATCGAAATACATTTTTTTTTAGTGTACCGTAAATAAGAAAGTGGATGTTTGTCACAAAGTGCAGAAAATAAATAATCTATTTAATTTTCGCAATTTAAACTACAAACAAACAGAACAATCCACTGTATTTCCGTGGAGAGACGTGGATCTTGAAGTACGTCGTTAAAAAGCAAATAGATTTAGCGAGACATATCTTTTGTGAATGTAGCCGAGAGGGGGGGGGGGGGGGGCGACGTTTTTAAAACGAAAAAA
>JAUMHM010000087.1:16616457-16628669 GCA_032362435.1 Melikaiella ostensackeni | reverse complement strand
TAGTTAAGAGCTAGTAAGATAAGATTATATTTAAGATCTAGTGAATAATAAGAAGGCGAAGCGATTAAAAGTTAAGTATGAGGCATAGTGGTTAAGTGAAACTGTAAATGATGTAAAGGGAACGGAGCCCTCAAACCCATGAAAGGGAGAGTAATAAAATACACACATACAAATGGGATTATATCTTTTTTCGAAAAAATAGATGAAAGAAGTACTCGTTATTGACTTTTTTGTGAATGAAAGTTTAGTCACTTACTAAGGAGCATTGAAGAAATAATTTCCACCCAATAACTTTTGATTTTGAACCTTCAAACCCCCTTGAATTGTGCCCGGAAAATACCCCCAAAAATGCAAAATAACAGTTTCATGTGAAATTCCTGGTAAAAACCGCATTTTTTTAAATTTTTCAACATGATTTATTTTTATTCGATAAGTGACGAGGTTCCAAGTATTTTTTTAATAATTTTGAATCGTTGAAGCAATTACTGTTTGTTCAAACAATATCTTCTTCTGTAAATCACGAAAAGTTATTATTTTCTGGAATTAATGACACACTTAGCGAATGTTGAGAGCGATAAATTTTTTTAAAGGATATTTGACAATTATTTAAACAATTATTATTTATTCAAACAATTGTGTTCCTCTGTCAATCGTACAAAGTGATGAGTTTCTGGAATTGACGACACAATTAACGAATGTTAAGAGTAATATTTTTTTATTGAGATATTTGGCAATTATTGAAACGATTATTAATAATTTATTTGCACTCTTTCATGAAAAAGTTGAAGAATATTCTAACTTTTTCAAACTGTTACAGTACGATGCTTATTACACAGTATTTCTTTATCTCGGAACTTATAC
This sequence comes from Melikaiella ostensackeni, assembly GCA_032362435.1. NCBI lineage: Eukaryota > Metazoa > Arthropoda > Insecta > Hymenoptera > Cynipidae > Melikaiella > Melikaiella ostensackeni. Next base: position 16,627,808 of record JAUMHM010000087.1, on the reverse strand, counting down.
CCAATTCTTTAAAAATAATCATTTATTTAAAGCACTTTTTTCAGTACGTTATGTATAGTTATTTTTTAGATCGATTTCGCTGAACATGAATAAGTTTCTGAACGCATTCTGGGTAATAATCATCAACGTAAATCGTATATATTACGTTTTCAGGGGGTTCGTTAGTGTCCTCGTCCCTTCATATACCGGTTTTTAGGAACGATTTACAAACAAATTATTTTCAGTTTACGGATTCCATTAACCTACAAGGGTGATTTTAAGAGAAAAAAGAACCACTTTTGTTATAACAACCGAATTTGATCGTTTAAACAAATGATTTTCGTTTAATCTGTTAGGGTATAGTTCTGAAATAAGGAAATGCTGAGTAATAAGCGACATAGTGTAAGAAATTCAAGAAAAAAAAATTTCTACACCTTCTCTATGAAAAGGTCCAAGTGAATTATCATTAATTGTTTGAATAACTGTCAAATGTCATTAGAAATAATATATTACTCTCAAAATTCGTTAATCGTGTCATTAATTCAAGAAAATAATAACATTTCACGATTTACAGGAAAAAAAATTGTTTGAACAAATACAAATTGTTTAAACGATTTGAAATTAGTATAAAAGTACCTGAAATCTTGTCACCGAGAAAAAAATTACAAATCATGTAGAACGAATTTTTAAAAATAACGTTTTTACCATAAATTTTACACAAAATTGCTATTTTGCATTGTTTTGGGGTGTTTTCCGGGCACAATTCAAAGGGGTTGGGAGGGTGAAAATTAAAAGTTATTGCATGAAAACTATTCCTTGAACATTCCTTAGGAAGAGACTGAACTTCAATTTACATGAAGTGAACAAAAGAGTAAATCTTTTATCCTTTTTTTCGCGAAAATGAGCTTTTCGCAATGAAAAGCCCATGTTAAATACAAAAGCCCGGAGGCACGGGTTAATGTTGACTAATTCGGAAAAATAAATAGGAATATTGTTTCTTCAGGAAACGCACATATTGGGAGAGGGGGTACATCACAAAAAATCAAAAGTCGATTTTTTGGACAACCCTCATTGATACATATGTCGAATGATAATTTATGTCAAAAAATGTAGAAATGTTCTGTTGATCGTGAATTTTACATAAAACTATTATTTTGCCTTTATGGGTGCATTTTTCGTGCACCATAGAAAGGGGATCAAAATTGAAAATTATTGGTTGAAACTGATTCCTTAAAGAATTTTGGGAAAATCAACTGTTGCATGTTAGACAAGAGTGTGAACTAGGTTTCAGTGGAGAGCCTATAAGGGCACTTTGTACTAAGGACAGATAATAAGATGGCGACATAAATTAAACAAGTTGTTACATCAACATAACTTCATGCCTAAAAAGTGAATAAAAAATTGTTGTTTTAAACATTTTTCCGAAAACTGATTTTTTCCCATGCTGATCTCATAGGATTTTCAAAAGCATTTACTAAGGGCCATTCAAAAACTACGTCACACTGCCAGTGGGGAGAGGGGTAACAGTTTTTTTGATAAAATGGAGATTAGTGATTTCATTTTACTAGTAAAACATCTAAATATATCCTTCCTACTCTTTCCTATATTACTATTTTGTTGAAATTTCGTTTTTCTTTTGATTGAAAATTTAACTGTTTGGTTAAAAGTTGAACTACTTTGTTTAACATTCATTTCATTGGTTGAAGATTTAACTATTTTGTTGAAAATTCTTTCTTTTTATTTTTTTAACTGGAAATTTAACTATTCCATTTTTGGTTAAAAATTTATGTATTTTTTTTTTGTAAATTCATCTTTTTGGTACCAAATTAATTATCTTGTTTTAAAATTTAACTATTCGGTTAAAAGTTGAATTACATTGTTAAATATTCATTTTATTAGTTGAAGATTCATCTCTTTGGTTAAGAATTGAACTATTTTGTTGGAAAATCGTCTTTTTTATTGTAACTCGATTTGTCAACTGCAAATTTTACTATTTCATTTTCTGTTGAAAATTCTTTTTTTTTTTGTTTAAAATTCAACTGTTTTGTTGAAAAGTTGTCTTTTATGACTGAAAATTCTATTACTTTTTCGAAAAAATTCAACTATTTAGCCGAGAATCAGCTTTTTGGTTGAAAATTTATATTTTTTTGTTGAAAATTCTACTGTTTACCAGAGAATTTGCCTATTTGATTTATATACTCGTATTCAACAGGTCGGTTTGCATTTTTGTTTCTCTCTTGGCTAAAAAATTTTTCCAGGTAGAAAATCAAACTCTTCTGCAGAAATTCGTCTTTTTGATAGAAAATTAATCTTTTTAGTTGAAGATTCAACAATTGTGTTGAAAATTCGTCAACTATTATATTTTTCATTAGCAATTGATTTTTTTTCATTGAAACTTTTACTCTTTGGTTGAAGGTAGAATTTCCTTGTTAAAAATTAGTTTCTTTGTTGAAGATTCTTTACTTTAGTTGACAATTTGACTATTTTTTTGAAAATTTAATTATTTTTTGCTGAAAATTCAACTATTTTGTTGAAAATTGAATTAGTTCGTTGATAAATTAGCTTTTGTGTTAAACATTCGTCCTTTTGGATTGAAAATTCAACTGTGTCCTGAAAAAATCGACTTCTTGGCTTGAAAATCGAACTATTCGATTGAAAATCCAACTGTTTTTGGTCGATGTTTAATATTTTTTTGTTTAATTCGACAATTTCGTAAAAAAATTCATCTTTTTATGCTGAAGATTCAACTATTTGAATGAAAATTCGTTTCTTTTGCTTGAATGTTCAACTATTTGGTTGTAAATGCAACTGTTTGGTCTAAAATTTTTCTGTTTGTTGAAAATTTAACTATTTGGTAGAAAAATCATCTTTCTTGGTTGAAAAATTCATATTTTTTATTTCAAAAGTCAACTGCTTGCTAAAACATTTGACTTTTTAGCTTGAAAACTCTTTTTTTCGAGAAATTTACAAATTGGGTGGGGGGGGGGGGGGCTTGCTGCCCACTAGTATCCAAAATTTCGTAATGCATTTTAGACTATCCTATTACTCACAGACATTTGGTTTACTGAACAAATGATATTTTTTAAACATTTTCAACAAATTTCTAGGTCAATTTTCTTAGAACGTGGTCTTTGATAAAATACATTCTTCTAAATACGAATGATGCTGATATTGAAAATATGATACAAAGTGTTATTATCCCAAAAGAGGCTGAGATAATTGATGATTTTGAAAAAAGTCCTTAATGACGGTTTTGCAATTTTAAGTTCCTCTAAAGAAGCTTTTTATCAAATAAGTAAAATTAACGACGAAAATAACGGAAAAACATCACTAATGTTGATTCACAATATGATACCAGACCTGAGTACAGAATTGTACCAAAAGTGGTATAATGATTTTACAGATAATTATGCAAAGGCATCTAAGGCAATGAACGAGGAAAAAAATTTCAGTTCAATTCATTTTTGGATGACTTTCGTTCTATTATTTTGTTAGAGATTTTTGGAATCTCGAACAGTAACATTGTTCTTGCAATTGAGATTTTGGGGCACTTTTTAATAATTGTAAATAAAAATATGGAACGAGGCGTAAGAAAAGTGTTGCAAAATAATGAAAGGGAACCGCTCAAATATATGCACCCATTTCATCTTATAAAATACAACTATGTAGAAAGAGATTTAAAAACCCAGCTAATATATAGGTGAAAAATCCGTGAAAATGAAGAAAAATAACGTATGTTTAATTATATTTTTATTAGAGATATATGTGCCTGCGTCAGTCAGAAATGGACATATTTTTTCGGTATATTGCCGCACATATCGCTGCGATAATTATTATTTTTTTGAATATCAAACCTCTTTTGTGATAACAATAAAGCGACAATGAATCATTCTAATGTAATAAAATTCCTAACGAGCGAATATGTCATTCTGTCTTACTTTAGTATGGATTTTCGATCTTAATCTGGTGGTTAGGTTCACATGCGAAATTTGAAGCAGACAAAAAGTTGGAATGAAACAAGAAGGATGGATTCACAAAAAATACCTGCATAATACTAACTAAAATAACAATTAATGTAAGTACAAACACTTATATTACTTTATGATTGTAAAGAAGTCCTCAACTCAAAAATCTTTCCTTATCTTTTCGAGAAAAAAGTAAATTTCATAGCCCAGTTGAGTATACCACCGAATTAGAAAGTTTCCAAAAGAGAAAGGGTGAAAAAGTGTCACTTTACAGAATAATTAATTTCTTTTTGGAAGCAACTATCATCCCTGACGTAATATTTCAGGTTTCTCACAAAACTAAAATGCGTCCGCTGATATTTTTTCAAATTTGCATTTTCCTCATGCATTTTTGTACCTGCAACATAAACAATCTGCAAAAAATTACCGAGGAAATTAAGAATCCAAACATGTATGACCTGGTGTGGGAATTTTTAGATTTTCACTTCAAAAAACTGGACACAGTTGCTATTATCCAACCGAGTTTAAATCCTGCAAAGAGTCTAATTTTCCGTAAAGAATTCTACAAATTTGTGAACAAGAAATTGAAAAAATCAATTATAAGGATTAGATTGGACTTTTCGGAAATAAAAAGTCCAGAAAGCTTGAAATCACTGAGAGAAATTGCAAAGGGGTATATAATTTATCTCAGGGAACCGAAATCTGTAATTGAAGTTTTGTCTATGATGGACACGTTGAAAATCCACTGGGACTTCGAAACTCAATTTTTCGTAATATGTGAAGCTGAATGTAAGAGAAAATATCTTTTTTTGGATACCAATTCTCAAGGACCGTTTTCGATATTAAATGTGTTACCGATGATTATCGTTGTGGATGTTAACGAGAAAGTTATCTGCGAAGTTTGCACTTCCTCAAATAAAACGCTGGACATATCAATGAAGGTATATTCATGAAATTATAGTTACTATAGGTACTTTGAGTATTTTTGAAATAGTTCTTTCATTTCATTATCTGGTCAACACATAAAGATTTCAGGAAAAAAATCATTGAATTACATCACATTTCTCTTTATTTTGTTCAAACTCTCCCCCCTATATGTGTTTAGAAATCTACAGAACAATTACATGTTTGCTTATCGACAATCCTTATACACTATTTTATCAACTAATTCTTACATATCGACTTAACCACTATTTTTATCCTAGAAGCAAGCGACCTTGCCCTGGACTTCCTCTTCCTCTTACCACTCCCAATCTAAAAATTGTAGCTCTATTTCGCAACATTACATCATTATTCTCCTCCTTTAGGGCAGTTTGAATCGGGGTTTAAATAGAATTCAAAAAAAAAATCACGTCAACTTTTTTCACGCGCTTATTTTCAAATATTTTCTAGTGCTTTTCCTACATTTTTCACGTGTAGTTGAGGTTTTTTTCCATGGAATTTTTCTGTTTAGAAGTATAAAAAAGGTCATGGAAGTATGAGATTTTGTAGGAATTGCCGAGAAGATTTTGAAATTTGCGGTGAGTTGCGGGAATTTACGGTAAGTTTCGGAAATTCATGGAACTTGGGGGAAATGATTGTAATTCATGGAAACTTTCGAAAATGTATGGAGATTCAGGGACTTTCGAGAATTTTTGGAATGTGCTGAATCTTGCGAAAATATATGGAAACTTATAGAAACTTTTGGAAATTTATACAGAGCTTTGAAAGAATTTATAAAATGTTTTCAAAATTGTGGAATGTTTTGGAGATTTATAAGAGTTTTAAAAGTGACCTTTCATAAGGAAAATTTTAAGAAGCTCATGAGCTTGTTAAGTTTTTATTCACCGTTGAGTATTCTTCTCAGTATACAACACAAACTGGTCATAACTCCTTTGGTTCTGTCTTGGTTTTCATACTTTCCTTTTCATGACCGGAGTTTGGTGGGACTGACGTTATGAATGGACACTCCACCTCATAACGATTTAGCTGCTTAATTTGGACATGATTTTATACTTATGGAATGAATTTCGCGCATCAAGTTGTTGCTGGATGTATACTTTTAACAATGAGTAATACAAATGTTAGCCTCGGATAGGATTGACGCTTCCACTGACGAAAGGCACGTTCTCTGAGAAGTTTCAGGCGGTGAATGAAGATTAGGCGTTTGAAATGCTAGAGGCGTAAATGATCTTGAGGTAAAGAAATTGCGGGATACAATGCGTGTAAGGAAGCTAGATATTTTGTGTGTACCGAAAACAAAGAAGAAGGGAAGTCAAGTAAGAAACATAGAGAACGGACCTGAAATTTGGTCAGGAGTAAATAATGAATCATATGGTACCCAAGGAGTCAGTTTGATTTTGAATGCGAGAGCAAAACAACATGTCAAAACGTATGAATGTGTATCACCTAGATTACTATGGGTTTAGAATGAAATTGAGAATCAGAAGACTATTCATCATAGCGTGCTGCACTCCAGTTGATAGTGACAACAGAGATGTAAAAGATACCTTCTGGGACTCGTTAAATGATATACTAGGGACATGCGATCCTGGTGAAAGAATAATTCTACATGGGGATATGAATGGCTGGGTTGGTGTGCAACGCGAGGGTACCGACAGGGTACTGGGCCATTTCGAAGACCCAAAAACGAACGATAACGGGGATAAATTGATTAGCTTATGCTTAGAAAAAGGTTTGTTTATCACGAGCACTTGGTTCAGACATAAAAAGATCCACATGTGTTCTTGGTGCAGAGGCGAAAGTCACAGTATGATCGACTTTGTTGTAGCGGATGAGAGACTGAGAGGGCTTGTAAGGGATACAAGGGTTGAGAGGCTCTGAGTGTGGAACGGATCACTGCCTGTTAGTTTGAAAAATGAGTCTAGGTCAAGGGTGGAGGAGAAGGAAAACTAATAATAAGCCGAAGCAGACGCGAGTTAGAATAGAGAATTTGCAGAAACCAGGAGTACAATTGGTATATCGTGAAAAGCTGAATACATACTTGGAACATCATGAAGAAGACTGGGAGACTGAATTGAACAATAAAAATGTAGAAGGTGCATGTATAATACTACGGGATAGCATCTTCAAAAGTGCATCTGGAGTGTACGGTATTGCGGGTGTAGGAGGAAAGGCTGAAGATGCTTGGTGGAATGATGAAATCCGCGTGGCTGTCAAAGAAAAAAAGCAAGCATACTCGAGAACATTGAATAGTAAAGGTCTTAGCGATGAGGAGAGGACTAGATTAGAAAATCATTACAGGGATAAAAACAGAAAAGCCAAGATACTAGTCAAAGAAAGCAAGAATGAAATGATAGCGAAAGAAGATGAAAAAATGAAAAATGACTTTGGAGGAAACGAGAAATTATTCTGGAAATGGGTTAGGAAGATGAGGAAAAAAAGTTCTTGCACTGAGGTAATCGGAATCAAGAATGCTGACGGTGAAATGGTATAGAATTCGGACAAAGTGAAAGACTGTATGAGAGATTTTTCTTATGAAACTGTATGGAGGTCAAGCTATGGAGCATAACAAACTTCCCATTAAAGAGAATACGTTAGACAATACCTTTGTAGGTAGCGGAAGAAGAATCAATATCGACGAAATTATATCCGTGGTTAAGAAAGTAAAGAATGGTAAGGCTGCTGGTATGAATGTCATAACCGCTGAAATGCTTAAGAGCGGTGGCAGATAATTGTTTTTGTGGCTGAGCGAATTTACGAATATGTGTGCTATGCATGATGAAGTTCCAAATAATTGGAAAAAAGCGATTATCGTCCCAAGCTACAAGGGAAAGGTGATAAGGGCGAATGTGCTATTTATAGAGCAATTAGCCTACCAAGTACCGTGGGCAAAATATTTACCAAAATACTGATTGAGAAAATCATGGGAACAACTTGAGAAAGGATCTGGGGAGTTCAATGTGGATTTATGCCAGGGAGATCATGTGAGGATCAGATATTTAACTTGAGGCAGATCATAAAAAAAGGTTTTAGAGTAAACAAAAGATTTCCTATGAATTTGTTGATCTGGTAAAAGCTTTCGATAAGGTGAATAGATCTCAACCTTGGGAAGTCCTAAAAGAATATGAAGTGAATGGTTGGCTTCCAAGAGCAATAAAAGCAATATACAATGGTAGTCAAGCGAGTGTTAGAGTGAATGGATAATTGACCGATTGGTTTGATATAAAGTAGGGTGTTAGGCAAGGTTGCGTTATGTTCTCCTGGATGTCCAATATATACATGGACAAATGTCTAAGAATGGTCCTCGTAGACGGAAAAGTGTCGATCTCGGACCAGTGAAAGTACGTGGACTGGCGTTTGCAGATGATGAGATTGTTCCAATGGAATCAGCCGACGATTTGCAGAAAATGATGAGCAGACTGGATACCAGCATGAAGAGTATGGATCTCAAGATTAACGCAAATAAGACAAAAATTATCGTTTTTGAAAGGTGGGATGAGAAAACAGTATGCAACATTGCCTTAAATGAAAAAAGAATAGAACAAGTTGATGAGTTCGTATATCTTGGAAGCTTATTTATAGTACTCCTGACTGGAAGATTGGTGCAGAGATATACAGACGTATAAACGAGGGTAGAAAGATTATCGGCTGTGCACAAGCTATAACTAAAAGTAAAAATGTAACGAAGGAAGCTAAAATTGCAATATATAACTCTGTGCTTGCACCCAAGGTGTTGTATGGTAGTAAGACCTGGACGTATCAAGAAAATGATAGGAGCAGAGTGTGCGCGGTTGGAATGCAGTTCCTGCGAAATCTGTGCGGTAGAACGCTAATGGACAAAGTCAGATATGAGTGGGTTCTCAAAGAATGTGGTATAGAAGAAGCATTGCTTGACAAGAGTGAAAGAAATTCGCTGAGATGGTTTGGTCATGTTGAGAGAATGAGTGGAGAACGTTTAACGAATCAAGTATATTCAGGTAAAGTGAGTGGTAGCGTACTCAGAGGTATACCGAAGAAAGAATGGTTGGAATGTGTGAATGAGATCCTGCAGAGAATGGATATTTGAAGTCGTAGGAATACAAGAACATGCATGAACGATGTGTGGATGTAACGGAAGCAAAACAGGTATGTAAGAATAGGGATGTATGGAGAGCAATTGTTTATAGGGAGAATAGTGATGGCTGAAACGAAAGATTTTGGATACTAATGGACCCGCGTGAAGAGATTTCCTCAGTCGATTGTTATAATTATTCCCGTTATTATAACGGCTTTGCGAAGCTCTTTACCTGGGTTGATTACTGAAGAGATTGATCAAGCGACTAGTGTCAGAGCGACGTTGTAAGATTGATCTAAAACCTATTGTTTCTGCTCCTAAACATCCCGTGTTCGAATTAACCATATACATTCCTCAATCTTCAGTAGTTAAATGAGACCAAAACCGAACGAGTTACGCTTCCCCCGAAAGGGATTTGGCTTAATGGTATAATAATGATAGCAGTCTTGTTTTGGCTTTTTCCTACCAGTGCAACCAGTTCTCTCTGTCTCTCTCTCTCTCTCAACTCTTTCAGCTTCATTATCCATTCCTCAACCCGACCTTTCCTATTCAAAAAACAACTTTATTTTCTCTCCCGTACTCTACCCTCCCCCTTTGTCACCTGTACACCTCTCTAACACATGCAACCACGATTCCTGCTCATACCTACATCCTCTAAGATTCTCCTCTATTTTCCTCTTCATCCATCATGCCCTCACCCCCTCTCCCATTCTGAATCTGATCGCTTTATTCCATTTGCTCTTCTTCTTAATCTTTTTTGGGTATTCCGTCACTCCCTCACTCTTCTCTATCTTATATTATCTGTTGTACCTTTACTTCAAGATCTCTTCCCATTTTTTCTCTCCTTGCCTTGCCTTCATTTCTTCCTCTATTCCCTACCACTCTTTACCCCTCCCTTGCATTCCACATTCAAACCTCCATTCCTACCTCTTTTCCTCCCATTCCGAACGTCCAATGTTACGAGTACCCCTCCTCTCTTTGTCGTAGTCTCTCAAGCACATGCTTATGCAATCTTGCTTTCCTCCCTCCTTCTTAGTTTCTCTTAAAAATTCTAGGATCTTTTCAGTTGCCTGACCACCATTTTGTCTCATCCTATTACTTCCCACGGCATACAACCTGGGCAGCTCCAACTTATCCCCATGATCCATCTCAGAATATCTCATGCAGACTTTCCACTTTTTCAAGCTCTTTCTATCCCCAAATTTCCACTCCTTAACTTAACACTAACCAGAGTAGCACGTCGAACATCCACACTCTCATCCTCCAGTCGTTGTTGAACCTTCTCTTGCCTATACCCCACACTCGTCACATTGCTTTACTCGCATTTTCCAATTTCCTTCTCTTTTAAGTAGCAAAACTTCTCCACTAACTCCACCACCTCGATATTTATCTTCCATTCGTACTCTACTCTTCACTTTCTATTTCTAAAACACATCATCCTAGTCTCACTCACATTTACCCTTACATTTTTTCCTCACATAACCTTTGAACACTCTAATATTACCAGACAGCTACTAAGAGTCTTTTCCCTTTGAGTAGTGATGTCCAAAATTGCCACCTCGTGGGAAGACTTGCTCGATCTTGCCAGACTGCCACTTAGCATTTTTTAAGTCTGGGAAGTGATGCCCAAAATCGCCACCCCGTATGAAGACTTGCGTAACATTGGCAGGCAGCTGGGTGATTCTCATCAAAGCGACAATTTTGTGCCTAGATTATTAAAATATCAAAAGTGATCAAAATGGTGTTTTTTTGCTTAGATATATGTATGGTGGTGTACCATGCACGTATGCAACGTGGTCACGTAGGATCACTTTATTTGTTTATAAAAAATGGAGTTGCAAAATCATAGGTATTATTCAACCAGCTTATTTTGATTAAATAAATATGTCTTATTACATTGTATATCAAATGCATGTAAACCATAAATGCCAAAATTGACAAAAAAGTACGTTGAAATCTTATTTTATGGCGAAAATATATCCGGGAGCTGTACATGCCAGGGAAGATTACAGTTACAATAATACTAATTTAAAACCTCCCCTCGGACTAGAACCTTGACGAAGTCCCTCTCATACCACCTTGTGATGAGTGAGAGATGGGTGGGGAGGCTTAGCAGGCGGCCCCTGGGTCATGGAGGCAGCGGTGTTTTAATTATCGGTGAAAACATGGAGGGCAGCCCTATAAACGGGTATTCACCAGCTGGATGAGGGGGGCGCTATAAACGCGTTATCCCCATGAACGAAGAAGGACGGCTGCCTCAGGTAGCAGGTCGTGATTGTGTCAGAGAATGTATGATGGGGAGCCCTATAAACGGGTACTGCCCCTGCTGCATGAGGGGTGCGTTATAAACACGTTATCCCCATGAATGAAAGATGATGGATAAACGTCAACGACCGTGAGATGTGAATGCT
>JAUMHM010000087.1:16593471-16616357 GCA_032362435.1 Melikaiella ostensackeni | reverse complement strand
CGGGTTGAAAAAGTTGGAGCATCGCTGGGCCAAGTGTATTGAGTTAAAAGGAGATTATGTGGAAAAATAAATTGCCAATTTTCGAAAATTTTCGTTTTTCTTTTGTAAGCTAAGTATTTATTGAGTGACCCTCGTAATCCTTTGCATCTGTAAACTATCTCATTTCTGAGACCAGGAAGGTTCGTCTTAAGTTGAATCAACGCCGTCTTACCTCTTGTGGCCATATACTCATAAAATCGACTCAATTTTGAGAAGCACCTAGACATCCCCGTCCTCAAGTCGAACTCAAGTCTAAATCGAGTCGAAATCAAGACGAAGCATTTTCACTCGGGCTTGAAATAATCCGTCCACTCGTCCATCCCTATTTCCTCATTCATGCCCTTCCTCTATCCCAGTTTATCACTTCCCATTCCCTACCTTTCTTTACCGCTTGCTTGACCTCTTCGATGTACCTTTTCTTCTCCTTCTGTCTTTTTTCTCAACATTCTCTCGTGATCTCTTTTTCCCCTATTGAGTTCTCATTTATCCTTTTTCCCTTCCCTCCATTTTCCTATACTCTCCTTTATCCTTTCCTTAAACTTCCTGCATTGGTCGTCCCACCAACCTCTCCTGCCCACTCTCCATCTCCTTTCGGTTTCACCTCCTCCCTCACCTTATCAATCACTCTCTTTAGTTTTTCTAGCAGCTTGACTACTCTTTCCTGTTCGACACTCCCTCCTTCCTTGTTTTCCATTTTTTCTCTGAATTCTCTTAAGATGTCTTCCCCTCAAGTGCCCATTTTCATTTTCCTTACCCCTACTCCCCTCTTTTTCCCCTACCCCGCTTTGTTCCCCCACATCTCAATATCGCTATCACCGGAAAGTGCTCGGAGCCTATCTCATTGTCCACTTCCATTCTAACCACCAGCTTCCTTATTTTTTCTTCTGGCAGAATATAATCTATTACGGTGTCCCCTTTGCATGTACATACTTATTTTTTAGAAATGTTTTTATTTTCAGGCAGCACACAATTGGACACGCATAACAATCGAGTTTGCTAAACATTGTCGACCTAATTTTCATAATGCAAGTTTACCAATTTCTCTTGTGCCTGCTCCTCCAACGACAGTTTTAAAAGAGAGAATTGCAAGAAAAAAAGGAACTGACGCTTTGAACAGAAGTCTAATAGACGTGAATTCATTCGAAGGTGTGGAAGCAGCTTTTCTAAAATCACTAATGAAACGCTTTAATTTTCAAATAAAAATCTATGATTGTTCCATGGGAAATTGCCTTGATCGAATGTATGAAGAAAAAATCGTGATGATGGGCAATAAAGTAGGTGTCAAACAATTAAAAAAGGAACATACTGAATTTACGATATCAGTAGGATACGACAAACTGTGTCTTGTAATAGGAGAAAAAATGCTTCCCCGGTCTAGCAGTGAATTCTTGGACAATTCTAGTCTCACTTTTCTTGCTCTCGAAAGTCTTGTATTCTTCAGTATTCTTATCATCTGGCTATGTATCCTTAAATGGAGTCGTGGATTCAATGTTTGGGATAATCTAGGGTGCGTTTGTCATATAATGTATTAATAATTGAAAAGAAATACAAACTTCAATTGTTCAAATTACAAAATTTTTTACTAACAATAGAATATTGTTTAAAGTGTATTTGGTACCATTTTCATCATTTTGACGTTTTCTTTTATTATATTGCAAGTACTTCATATGAATGTTGATATGATAAACAAATTTTGTTTAACAAATGCATAATCTGCGCAATTTTCCACAACAAAAGCTGTTTTTTCTTCAATATTAAAAGGCTGTTCAAAAAATACGTAACACTTTTTTCGAAATTTTTGACCCCCCCCCTTTCCTCTTCCATGTAACGCAACGTAGTTTTTCGTTGACATCCTCCCCCCTAAGTGCTATGTAATTTTTTTTACGAAAGTTAATGAATTGAATAAGATACGACTCTTGTTAAAAATCAACAAAATTTTAAGTTTTTTAAACGAATATAATTATTCCTCTCATAAATAAATTACAGGCAAAAAATTTGAGACTACTTGCATTTTGTTAGGTTTGTATCTAGTAACTATAAAAAAATATTTGCAAACAATCAAAAACCCTCCTTAAAAAATTATTTATACTTTTGCAAATAATTATTTTTTACTACCTTTTTTTATTTCATACTTTTTATAACCGTTACTTGATGAAGAAGTCAAGAACATTGTATTTGAATTTAATTTATAATTTCTAATACACATACATACATACATACATACATACATACATACATACATACATACATACATACATACATACATATATAACATGTATATAGCAGGTAACAGGACGGTTTTGTTGAATGGTAAATATCTCCCGAAATAACAGATGGTTTTCAATTTTATAAGGCTCGTTTTAAAAAAAGATTTGCTTGAAACATCCGTGACGTTTCAAAATTATTGTATTCCTTTTTTCCTTAATTCTGTCTAAGTTAGAACGTGAACAAGTTCATAAAAATTCAAAGTGAAACCATTTATAAAAAAAATATACAAAACAATTATGCTGTATATTTTAAGACCATTGAATGAATTATCAAAGATTATCACATTCATAACTTTTTCAATCCTTTTTTTCAAGTATACAAATATTTGAATTTTTGCGACTTTTTTTTTCAAATCTCAAACATTTTTACTATTCCCAATATCTTCTTCAAGTTTTTGATAAGAGCACTTCATTTTGGGGTCATTGGGCGCAGAACTTTGTTAGCTCCCTCGTTATTGTTATTTTAAAGGAAAAATCATAAAAGTATTTAAAAGTATTAGAAATTAATAAAGTATTTATTATCATTTTAGCATAATTCATATTAAAAATATATCTTGAGAGCGTTACGTAGTAAATCTCTGCAGACATACATAATTCAGTTAATATAATTGTGATAATCGATTTTCCCAACGTTTTCGAAATTGGTTTATAATAATTATACAAGGAAGAATGTCGATAAAGGCTGCTTTTCGGTTCGGAATCAAAAGATGATTTTTTTATAGAGATAAAAACTATTTTCTGATTCTGGACTCGAAAAGAACTCTTATTGACCCTCATGCTTTATTGGATAATTTTCATGCCTACTTTTCAAAATTTTCGGGTCAGCCAATTCAAAGTAATGACACTGACAAAAAGGAACTATTTGTTTGTCAAAAAGACCCCAATTATGCATTGATTATATAATTTGCTTATAATAATCGTAGAATTTTTTGGCAATAAACGTCCAGTGTTACAATTAAGCTTGGCTGCTCGATTAAAAATACTGACATTCAAAAAACCATCTTCTTTATGAAACGAGAATTATGTGTTTGTTTATTTAATTTGTTTATAACAATCGTATAAAATTTGTTGGCGAATAATATATAGCGGTCAAATTTGTTCGCCATAATCATAAAATGTACGGAAAAATGATTTATAGCGTTCAAATTATGCTAATTTAGTGGATTAAAAATATTAACATTGAAAAAGCCAATTTTTGTAGCAAAATGTCCGAATTATGCATCTTTTTATCAAATATGTTGACAATAATTATGAACTTTATGAGTGCATAACTCCTGACGTTTGAATTATGCTCGGCTAGTCGATTGAAAATACTAACATTTAAAAAAACATTATTTTTTGTAGAAAAAAATGCCCAATGCATGCATTTGTTTATAATTCCAGCAATAAGACAATACACTACAAATTTTTTTGCCATTATTATTTAATAAGATACAAATCACCTGAAGGAAAATATATGAAAACATCAAAGAATTGTAAATTTTAAATAAAACAGTTTTAACAGAAGAATTATTATTAACAAAATTTTTGTTTATTTTTTAATGACAAATTATCCTCAACCAGTCTCGCTCTATGAAATGTAGGCAATTGCCAGAATACACTCCTGGTCATTTTTTCCTCATTATGTTTATTTATGAAAAAGAAAACCTTTTTAGAAAATCAAACTCAATAATTATCTTCAAAATTATAGCAGCTCTTGAAAAAATCCAAATCATTCAAGAAGTTTAGACTGAATTTTAATTTAAACAAAAATGCTCCCATTTTTCTCACTTTGAGAGAGTCGGCCATTCATATTTAAAAAATATTTTCAATTTTCCAGGTCAGTTTTCTTAGCAACTTGGTCTTTGATACAAGGAGGTTCTTTCTACAGAAAATACGAAGTTGCATCTGAATACATTCTAATCGGAATATTTTTATTGTGTAACTTGGTAATTTTAAATGGTTTTCAAAGCGTGCTGACTGAAACAATGCATGTACGAAACGAGAAAGGCTCTTTCAGAAGTTTAGAGGAATTCGTAGAATCTGGAATAAGAATTAGACTCCAACATCCATACATAATGAACAATGTTCTCCTCAATGCTTACCATTCCGATATTGAAGATATGATACAAAGAATCATAAGGCCAGAAACCTCTGAGGCGATTGATGATTTTGAGGAAGTCGTTAATGAAGGTTTTGCAATTTTAAGTTTCTACGGAAAAGCTTCTCATCAGGTAAGTAAAAGTATCGTCAAAAATAACGGAACAACACCACTGCTGTTGCTTCAAGATATTATGCCCGAACTACAAAGGCCTCTTGGTTACGTCATTGACAAAAGATTAAAAATTTTGCCGAATATCAATAAGCACCTTGAAGTCTTGATTCACTCAGGATTGTACAATAAATGGTATAGTGATTTTAGGGAGAATTATGCAAAGAAATCTAAAGAAATGAGCAAGAGAAATGAATTCGGGTTAAATTTATTTTTGGATGACTTTAATTCGACCTTTTGGTTTCAAATTTGTGGCATTTTGATTAGTATCATTGTATTTGTCATTGAGATTGTGGGATACTGTTTAATCAATAAATTTCCATGTGGTAAAAGAAGCAAGAAAAGAGTTAACAAAATTCTGAAAAGGGGTTCTAATATTATGTAATAATGCCACTTTTTAGTACACAGTTTATGCATTGTTTTCAAATGTATCTCTATATCATAATAAATGTGTTACAATATATATATTTGTATTGCCTTTATTTTTCAGTCTAGTAGCCTAAAAAAATTCGACTATATAATATACATGATCTTAAATGTAGACCTAGCCATACTGCACTCCCTCATATATTTTTACCATCTCCTCCTCTTTCTTCTCACCCTTACTACATTCACGCATTTTAACCATCTCCTTTTCTTCCTTTTCTACTTTCACATTTGTTTTACTTGACCCCTCTTCACATGCTCTATCCTTCTCTTCTCTTTGACGACGCACCCCCTTCTTCACATAACTCACACTGCACTTCCTCACACACTCTTACCATTACCTTCTCTTTCTTTTCATTCTGCACTCCCTCGAACATTTTCACTATCTTCTTTTCTTTCTTTCCTACTTTTTTATTTCAATTACTTGACCCCCCTCCCCCCTCAGTCGCTCTAATTTTCTTACCTATAATTTACAACTTTTCACTTCTCACTTATAGTCTCTATCGTACCCTTCCTTTTCATGCCGCCACCAAACTACTCGTACTTACAACTTTTTCCCCTATCTCTGCCAAAAACAACTTTCACTTTATCCTACCTGTCACTTGTCCTTTTCACAGTTTTCTGGAACCCCACTTCACTTTACTTCACCCTCCATACTTCATCCTTACCAAAAAACCTACTTTTACCTTCGCTTTACTTGTCCAACCTTCTCCTGACTGACTTTCTCCTTACCTCTATTTTACATCATTCGACGAGCTACTCACATTTTTCACTTATAACATAGAACCGTTTAAAAAACACCCCTTCACAACAATCTCCCATCTTAACTAGAATGTACACAATTCATCGAATTCTTAACACTTTTCACTCACTGTCTATAATCGTTATTCATTGAACCCACTCTGCATTCCACTCCCTCTCAACCTATTCACTTTGGTCTGTTTTTTTTACATTCTTCACTTTAAATCCTTCCACTTTTCTCTGCATTGAAACTTATGCTTTATTCCCCCCCCCCCATTGTTCTTATCATGCATCCCGTTTCTTCTGCTTTTTCTTTTCTTCTGCAACCTCTATTACAATCTCCTCTATTTTGCTTTTTCCTTCTCTTTTATATTCCATCTCGGATAGAGACGCGCGCTAAACGCCCAACGCTTACCTGTTTCCATCAACCTGTCTTCGTTTCTCCTATCGACTCCCAGTACGTGCTCTTTCCTCATTATCGTTCGTGATTTTCGGTAGTGGTAGAGTCCCTCTAAGGAGAGTTGTGTTGCTGCTGACTCCGATTCTGATTGCGAACCAGAACTAGTTGACCTTTTACTGAATTTGATTGGCTTGAGTCAACGCGATTTTCAAAAATGAAAATTTTCATTTCGAGAGGATTTTTAACAGAATAGAGACAACACCTATCATACAAACGTTGAAAATTTCGGCAAGTTTGAAATATTTATTTTCAGATACATAACCCCTAAAAATTTTCATAATAAAAAGAAATAATACAAAATAACACAGTTTAAACTTTTCGCGCTCCATGAAAATTTCAAGGTCCTGGGAGTGGGGGCTACTACATTTCCGACACAGTGTTCATAGAGATCACAGTGCTTTCTCAGCGCAGCCAGTACATTGCTCTAGTCAACTTCGTACACCCGACATTTTGCGCTTACGCCTCTCAATTAGTTTCGCCTCTCTCCGATGCTACAACCTAACCTCAAAACCTCCACGTGCTGTTTCTTTTAGAGCCAATTTGCTTTCCTATAACCACTTCCACCTCCACACCTTCACTTGCACTATATCATCGCACCACAATTCGACCTTTTTCTCACCCACCAGTATTCATATCCGCCTCACAATCTTTTTAATCGCCAAGTATCCACCACAGCTACATCTTACATCCCGCTTATTATCAAACACGTACCGAAAGTCTTTCTTAAACTATATATTTTGACATCTCTTTCAATGCATATGCCATCATTACTTTTTGAAAATGAACAATTTGCAAGCTTCAGATGTCTTAATGTTGTCAACAAATGAAAAACCAATGTAACAATTCTACAACCAATCTTCTTTGATCATGTCACTAGCTTTTTCAGCAATCATAATAGTTGGTGCATTAGTATTTCCTCTAGTAATAACTGGCATGGTGGAAGCATCTACCACTCTTAAATTCTGCAACCCATGAACTCGCAACCTCGGATCAACCACAGCTTCGGGATCTTCTTTTGAACCCATTTTACAAGTACCAACTGGATGATATAAAGTGCCTGTATACTCACTTAACATACAAGACCAATAATCATCACTATTAAATTTCCAGTCCTTGCAAAGTGGCTGAGGTTTAACATCAAGCTTAAATTCGTTTTCCCGAAAAGATGCAGTATCAAATAATTGCAGGAATATTTTAACACCCTCGATCAAACGCTCTCGATCTGGATTGACTGTAAAAAAATGCTGGTGAATCATAGGCGAACCCCAAATCGGATCAGTCTCATTAAGTTTGATAAATCCTCTGCTCTTAGGTGTGAGCAATGTAGGAAGAATGTTGATCGCATCATAATAACACGCAACAAGTGATTTTAAATCTTTCTTACTAAAACCAATGTAATGATACTGAATATCTGGAGCTTTTTCGTTGTCCTCGAATTTTGTTTTAACGAAGGCCCCACTAGCTAATGGCCCTGTTGTAGATAATGGTCCTTTATTTTCTCTTAAGAACAAATCTAAATCTTTCATTTTCTCTCTATAATTTCTAACCATAGAAGTTTTGTTCAGTTTGATTGTAAATCCATGGAAAGTCACGTGATCCTGAAGATTTCGCCCGACTGATAAATTTCGAATGACCTTAATGCCGCTCTTTCTGAGATCATCAGCTGGTCCTATTCCAGAAAGCATGAGAAGCTTCGGAGAATTAATAGTTCCTGCTGATATAACAACTTCTTTACGAGCAAATGCTGATTGGCTCTTCCCAGTATTCATAGAGGTATATTCTACTCCGATTGCTTTCTTCATTTCAGAATCAATTATGATTTTTGTCACGTAAGCTTTTGTTTCAATGATTAGATTAGGTCGTTTTTGTCGAATGGGTCGTATGAAAGCATCATTAGTGCTCTCACGCCTGCCATTAAATGATGTAGTTTGTAGGGTCATTACACCAATATGCTCCTTAGCATTTATGTCCACGTACTTGTATCCATATTCTTGCCATGCATTTGCTAGAATTTCTACATTTTCGTCTTTGTGTGGAAACTTTTGGACTGATAGATATCCTCCTTTGCTGTGATACTCAGGATTATTATCTATTATCTGAAAATATCAGTATGTCAGTAAGAGATTGAGAAAGCGGTAAAGAAAGGGAGTGAATGGGAAGTGATAAACAGGAGAAGAGGATGAAAGGTCATAAATGAGGAAATCAGGTTGGACGAATGGACGCAATATTTCTAGAGACTGCTGAGGGGCGTGAACAATAGGGTAGAGGGTAAAGGAAGAGAGACGGTAGCAATTGCAAGGCTTAAAAGAAACAGAGCAACAAGTGAGGATTGTTTGGAGGATGAAGCACTGAAATATGTTAGAAAAGGGGTGAAAGAAGAGATGTGGAGGATTTCCAATAAGGTTTGGAGTGGCGAAGGTTGGCCAGAGGAATGGAAGACGGGGCTGGTAGTGCCGTTGATTAAGAAAGGAGAGGGAAAAAAGTTGGGTGAATATAGAGGTATCACACTCATATCAGTGGGCTATAATATTTACCCGGAAGTACTTAGAAAGGGGTGGGGAAGACAGATGGAAGAAGGGGGAAGTTTACCACACAACCAAATGGGTTTCAGGAAAGAGATGGGAACCACAGATAACATTTAAGTGCTTAGTTTTTTAGTTGATAGGAACTTCGGGCGGAAGAAAGGAAAACTAGTTGCAATGTTTGTGGATTTTTAAGCAACCATTTGACTCCGTGAATAGAAGGGTGCTATGGAAGATTATGAAAGAGAGAAGAGTAGATGAAGGTTTGATGAAGAGGATAAAATAAATATTTGTAAAGACTAAAATAAGGGTAACGATAGGAGAAAGGAAAGGAATTCTGGACAGGAAGAGGAATTAGGCCAGGAAACCCATCAAGCCCTGTTCTGTTAAGTGTCCTATTAGCAGACTTGGTGGAGAATATGGAGTGAAGGGGAAAGGGGGTGACAATATTGGAAACAGACGAACAGTGTTCACTTGCATACGCAGAAGATGTAGTTCTAGTAGCGGATGATAAAAGAGGGATGAATCTGATGATGGGAGTGTTTGAAGAGAAAAAAAATTGAGAGTAAATGTGAGTAAGACTGAGACGATGTGTTTTGAGAATAGGAAGTGTAGAGTAGGGTACAAATAGAAAGGAAATAGTGAGGTAGTGGAGTTGGTGGAGGAGCTTCGCTACCTAGTATTTTGATTCAAAGCAGAGAAAGGAAACAAGCTGCAGGCGTGAAAAAGATAGGAATGTGTTAGTAAGATAGTGGAGCAAGTGTGGGATATAGGAAAGAGAAGGTGTAAAGACGATTGGAGGATGAGAGTGTGGGTGTTCGACGTGCTAGAGTGGTCAGTGTTAAGTTATGGAGTGGAAATTTGGGGATGAAAGGAGCATAAGAGTGTGGAGAGTCTGCAAGAAGGATTTATGAGATGCGTCATGGGAGTGAGTTGAGGCTGCCCAGATATATGCTAAATGAAAAAATAGGTCAGGCAACTGAAAAGATCCTGGAATTTTTAAGAGAAATTGAGAACGGGGGAGAGAAGCAAGATTATACAAGCGTGTGTCCGGGAGATTATGGACAAAGAGAGCAGGGATAACGTGGGACGTTCGAAGTGGAAACAAGAAATATGCGAAATGAGGTTTGAAGATGGTATGCAAGTGAGGGGTAGAGAACGGCAGGGAATAGAAGAAGAGATGCGGGCAAGGCAAAAAGAGGACATATGGGGAACAATCTCGGAGTCAAGGTACAACAGCTGGCAAGGGTTGGTGAAGAGTGAGGGGAACCGGAATACCCAAAAAAAGAAGATGAAAAAGTAGAGCAAATGTAGTAGAGTGGTGAGATTCAGAATGGGAGAGGGCGTAAGAGCATGTAGGTGTTGGATGGATGAAGAAGAGAATCTGCGTAGAGTATGTAGGTATGAGTATGAATTATGGCTGCATGCCTTAGAGAGGTGTACAAGTGACGTAGGGGGAAGGGGGAGTATGGAGGAGTGAATAAAGCGTATTTTGAATGGGAATAGTTAAGGTGAGGAATGGATGAAGAAGCTGGAAGAGTTGATAGAGAGAGAGAGAGCTGGTTGCACGGGGTAGGGAAAAGCCAGAAAATGACTCCTAAAGAAGGAGAGTAATGCAATAGTTTTGCGAAATAGAGCTACCATTTTTAGATTGGTGGTGGTAAGAGAAAACGGCAGTCCAGGGCAAGGTTACAAGCGTCCAAGATTAAGAATAGCGGTTAAGACGATATGTAAAAAATAGTTGGTAAGGTAGTACATAAGGATTGTCAATGAGAAAACATGTAATGGTTCTGTAAAGGCTCATAAACCCGTAAAAGGGAGGGAGTATAAACAAATAAAGAAGAAGAAGTAAGTTGTTCATAAGTTGAAGGTAACTTCTATTAGTTCTTCTTGAAAGTGAAACTATCGTCAGAATATTAACTATTGACCAGAACGTCAATTCTTTTATGTATCTTCACCTACCTACAATCAAACCTATCCTTTTGAACTCCAGTCTATTTATACTAACACGTCCTCCGTTTTTTCCCTGGCAATCCTTTTCTATCCCTTGTGTATTGAAACCAATCTCTTTTATCTCTCCATCTATCTACAATCATACTTATCTTTTTGAATGGAGAGACTGTGATTCAAAAGGATGAGGGTGATTTATCTTTCAGAAGAGATAAGAGTGGATTTATAGGGAATGATATAGACAAGAAAAATTCTATATTAACAAATGGATATAAAACGACAGAGATGGATGAGTGTTGGTAGAAGACTTGTACAGTAAGCATTGGAATTCAAAAGGATAGGGATGATTTATATTACAGAAGAGAAAGCAATTTTTTTAAAGTCGAATACGCCAGTAACTCTAAAGTGCAAAACAAGAATGTGCATTGTGCAAGGATCGTCTAAAATGGCCATTATTCACTTTCTTTAAATGATTAATGTAATCCTATGCTGAAATTCATTAATATCTACATAGGGTCCAGACAAAAATTTTGGAAATAATAAGAAGGAAATCAAAGAAAATCAGTCGTGTATTCGATAGTGTTATCCGTCTTTTCATGCCTTTATATGATACTGTCGAATACGCTGATTAATTTTATTTCCAACATGTATATATAGATGAGGGTATAATTTATTATAAAATATATAATATATTTATAATATACAACTTTTCTCTTTTTCCTTCTTTATTATAATTTCACAAACATTATTACTTAAGAAAAGTAACACTGTCGAGTAGACTGATTGATTTTCTTTGATTTTTTTTTTATTATGTACAAAATTCTACCCCCGAATATATTTAATTTTATTATAGGATTACATTGTTCAATTCAGTTACTTGAAAAATTTCCTATTTTGGACCATTCTTGCACATTCTTGTTTTCTACCTCAGAGTTACTGGCGTATCCGACTTAAAAAAAAAATTATTTCATTTTATACCTTCCAGTGAATTTATGTGATGAGATGAGAATAAGATCTTGATCAGTAATGATATTGTCCCAAAATTTTCTTGAAGAAGAATCATATAATTTATATTCATGTATAATTTTCACGTTATAATATAGGTTATAATTTGACGTTTATTTATTTCTTTTTACACGTTCATAATTTATATAAAGATATGATGAGATGATAGCATCATATATAATAGCCCCTATTCAAGTCAATAAAGTATAAGTTTAACTTTAACCTGCTTGAAAATTCATGTCGTCATAAAAATTCATTATTAAAAAGTTTTCATAATTTTCTTTCCATTTTTTCTTCTCTTTTCGTGGATTTCGTGAGCAATTCTTCTAATTCTTTTAGTAACAGACTATTTTAACCATATTTCATCTAATTTTTAAATTATACTAAATTAAAATTTTCAAGTTACACGTTCTTAATAATATGAAAGAACAAATACCTTTTCATGTGAATACAAAAATGCAAAAATATAAATATTGTTCGATTAAATATGAGACGGCAAAATTGATCCGTGCTGCGTTGAAAATATTTATTGACATTATAATTTTGAATATTGTTTTTTCCTTGTGAATTGTTCAAAGCTGTTGAAGTTACTTAATTTATTGTCGTGTTCATGTCAATCGTAGGCGAGATCTCTCCACAATAGAGACCAACCTGTTGTCGATATCATTAATTAAAACACAAACATACTTAAAATGTTTAATTTTACTATTAATTCAATTAAATTATTATATTGAATACGTTAGTATTTTTCCTTAATAATTATGACTATGAGGCTCTTCCAAAAATTTTTACGATGTAAACAGTCAGAGGGAACTGCGTAACTCCGCTGAGCTCACGCACCTCTCTCTCGGTCCCTTGGACCTCCTCATCAACGAATGCTAGCCGGCTAAAATTCTCGGAAGACTTAAGTGGAGGGTACTTAAATAGAGGTTCCAGTGTACTTTGAATGGGTGTGCGATCGGAGGGTGGGTTTCGCAAAGTTATGGTGTGGCCAAATATAAACGGATGTTTTTTTTAAATACTGGAAATGGGATCGAATATAAAGAAGGGATGGATGTCGCCGAGTTGAGGTATGGCCAACAACGAAGAAAAGTATTTTTCAAATTTTGACCTTGAAGATGACATTTACGAGTATTTGCATGACCATATTAACAATCAGCGCATCAGAATAAATCAATATACGTTTAAAAATAAAAGGAGTGTATAAAACTTCACAGCATTAAAAAAGTCGTTTTTTCAAGTTTCAAACTTCAAAATGAATTTTGCGGGTGGATTCATTACCGTATATTCATAATATTATGCACATAAAAATACACCAATAAACAATGTTTCATGCAAATCATTTAATAATTGGCTGAGATATCCAATACAGGTTGAAAAAAATGGATTCTCGATGTAAAATTTTCGTCGTTGCACTCGCTGGCGTATTCAACAAAAAGGATTTACATTGAAAGGAAGATAGGGATTTAAAAAGAACGATTTTCAATTGCTGATCGGTCTGGAAAGAATAGATGCTCGGATAGAATCCAATAGAAAGATCGTGATCCAAAATGACAGAAATGATTGGATATAGAAAAAAAGATAGAAAAGGATTGATCGGATAGACGGATATAGATGAGCAGGATTTAAGATAACAGAATGGATAGGAAAGGAAATACGTGGATAAGCGAGGGATTAACTTAGACATCAAGACTGGGATCCAAAAGAATAGAAGTGATTTTTATTGCAGAAGAGATAGAAAAGTATTTACGTGGTGAGCAAGATAGGAAATGAAAAAGATAAGCAGAATTTTATATTGACAGATGGGAAGGAAAGCACATAAGTGAATAAGTGGAGGATAGACTTGGGCAGAAAGTTTGAGATTCAAAAGGATAATTGTGATTGCAGATTGCGAAAAGAAGATAAAAAAGGATTGATCAGATAGATGGAAGATAAAGACTAATACATTGTTTCTTCTCATTTTAAACTAGAAAATTAAAAGTCATTTAAATGGACAGATACACTATCCATTTAAGTACTAAAGATTTCAGAATTTTCTTAATTAAAAAGATAATTTTTTAGAACATAAGTGAATTAGGACTTACATCTTGATCTCGGTTATTCTCTGACTTTTTAAAATAGTTCAAGACATTTTTGTAACTCCAGCCTGTGTTACCTAATTCAGCCCATGTATCATAATCCAGAGGATGACCCCTTACGTATATCAATCCGTTTGTGGAACTTGATCCGCCCATTACCTACAGACATGTGAAATGTATTAAATTTCTAGTATAATTATTCTAATCCAATAATATAACTTCATAATAACTTCATGCATATCTGTCGAAAGGTGGTTGTTATACTTTTTCTTGAAAGTCGTAGCTCAGTCATGACCGACGACTTAGTACAACTTTCAATCAAGTAGTTGAATTTTCTACCAGAAAGTTGAATTTTCAACCAAGGAGACTAATTTTCTACCAAGAAAGACGAATTTTCAACAAAATACATAAATTTTCAATTAAATAGTTGAACCCCGAACCAAAACAGAGTAATTTTCAACGAAACAGTTGCATTTTTAACCACAAAATATGAAAATTTGACTTTTCTAACCAAAAAGACGAATTTTCAACAAAGAGTTGAATTAACAATCAAGAAAGATTTGTCAACCAATAAAAAAAATATCAACCAAATCGTTGAATTTTGAAGCCAAACTTGACTCAAAGTGATCGAAATTTCTAGAAAGCTGGAAAGAATTCGTGGTTCGCTCAACGAGGTGGGTCTCTGCGTTACCAAACGAGTAGAGATTCCCATCTAGATGGGATATATGTGATGTGCCGAGCCTTCTAAAAATTTATTTGTGGACGTGATGTCTATCGATTTTCTATATATCGAAGCTTCTAGAAGGGTCGACCTATGACGTGTTATCTCGATATTTCTAGTTCTAGAGGCATCGCCACAGTCGATTGTGACAACCGCTCAGAGACTGTCGAGCAAGAAGAGAATTCAGCCGGAATTTCTCGAGATTTTTGGGACACTCGACAACCTATGCTAAGATGCCACCAGTCGAAGTTGTGACCGGCAATAGATGGCCTATTATACGTTGAAGGTTTCAAGTAAATGGGTTGCTGCATTACAGGTTTACAAAAATAGAGAATACGCTTCATAACAATGCTTCGGTGTAAGACGGGTTGTTGCATTCAGGCTGACTAGAGTAGAGTAACACCCATCGATGCTTCTTTCTTTAGTTTGACGTATGGCTGGTTGCTAAACTACAGGCTTCAACAAGAAGAGAAAATTGGCTACCTAACGATATTTCGGTGTAAGACGGGTTTGTGATTGCATAGGTTTACAAGAACAGAGAATCTGCTTTCCAACAATGCTTTCGTTTTTTACAGTGATATGAGTCGGGCTGCTGCGTTATAGGTTTAAAAACACAAATTCTACCTAATCAACTAATTAAATGTAATTGATTTAACAGAGTTTAAACTGAAATGAATGAGTGCCATGAGAGCCTAATTTGAGTTTTGAATCAAACTCAGCGTAAGTTCAGCGCCTATGTGAACAATAATAGCTACCGAAATTGGAATTAGAATTTTACCCAACGATGTCTGTAAATATCACAACTTTTTTTCCAAAAACCATCATTGTCGGAAACGAAATTCCATCGCTAAATGAAGTCGAAGTTCGAAATTATGCAGTTATGCTATACAATTTTTTAGCGAGAGACAGCCCAAATATTCCAGATTATAAAAATTTTGCACAGCGTCACCCAACCATCTTTTCTTTTTCAGTCCTTTGACGTAGACTGCACGTGTGTCAAGTAGTGTATCTTAAAGGATAGGTCTCACTTCATAATAAGGTATGTCATCAGATATCCATTCCAGACCATGGATGCTTATACCATTGAGATGGTTTCATAAATGATAGTTTGAAAAGAAAAATTTACGTTTGTCGTAATGTAATCACCATTCCCATTATTTTGCAATCGGAATCATAGTTTCGATAATAATATTCACTTAACTCATCCAAATCAGAGTAACTGTTCTCCCACCACCACTTATATAATACTTCTCCTTGGTTGGGCCTATACTTTTCTATGGTATATTCATTACTTTTATTATTACGTATCATATAATTAAAGCAACATATTGGAAAAACAAGTTCCTTTTATTTTTTCCTCTGATGAAAAGCAATATTTTCCAGCTAACAACAGTATAAGGGTGAATTAAACTTTTTTGACATGAAGTTTCTACTTGAATCAAAAGGATAGTTCAAAATTTAGAAAACAAAATGGCATTTCGGTTAATGTATAAGGCCTTATCAAGAAAAAGAAGTTCTCTGCCGTTCTTCTTTATCTCACTTCAGAAAAAAGAGATCATTACGTGAACCTCTGCGAGTTGAAGAAGAGTATATTAATGAGGATAGCAGTGATGAAGAGAATAAACAGGATAGCAAACCTCTGTCTTTCAACCCCCATTATATGAGGATAAAGGATCTTTCTAGAATAGTCAGCAAGCAACTGTCTAATGAGAAAATTTTAAAATTTATCTGTGGTCGATGCCTACACTATTTCAGAAGTACGGAAAAGTTGGTTGCTCATACTGAAGAATGTAAAAACTGTTAATGACTGTAAAGTGGTGCTGCCAAAACTCGCAAAAACTTCATCGATTTCAAAAATTTCGAATATGAGGAGAAAGTTCCTTTCATCATCTACGCAGACTGTGTCGTTATTAAAACCAGTCAAAGATGTTCAACAATGAAAATCGAACACTAAAGTTTTCCAAAACCATGAAGTTTTTGACATCGGATACTTATTCAAGTGCACTTGTAACGATGCACTATCATTCTACAATTGTTGCCCTGAAGATATGAAACCAGCAAAGTGGTTTGCTCTAGAGTTGCTGCTAATTGCAAATAATTGTGAGAAGATACTCTCATCTCCAGTACCGATCCGGGAACTGACAACGAAGCAATAGGAAGCTTTCATTGACTCTTGTGCACAGATACTGATAGTTTGATTTATGCAGTGGAATGTGAATATATTTACCCCGTTTTTGAGAAAGATATTGACAAGTTTGACACATCCGACTACCCTCGAGACAATGCTTTTTCGGGTTTATATAAGTTCTTTTCAAACTCATACTTAGCTTCTGCTCTTTTTTGAATATTGAAATCTATGTAACTTCTGAGCAATTTGGCTGATTAAATTTAAGTACTTTATGAATTCTGATCAATACACGACAGTTTTCTAGAGCATGCTTGAGAGCCCGATAATGGAGAACGTACTTTTGTTCCAGTAGAGGAGTACATAGAAGCTTCTCTTGGCTGGACCCCGGTGCTATCGAGTGTTCTGGATAGAACGGTTAAATATAATTCACCGTTCCTTCAAGGAGCACCTTCGGGTCTTCTTGTTTGGTCGGATTCAATATTGAAACAACTTTTTCGTTTCTTTACCCCATCTGCAAACAGTTTTTCCAAGCCGACATTACATTACACAAGCCGACAAGATTCCAGAACCAGAAACCTGGCCTCAGAATTGCTCCATCACGTCAGGTTTTCGAGATATCCTAAGCTAAAGATGCGAAAATCGCGGTTTTTGCCTATATTTGAGATTATGTAGCATAACGATTTTGACTTTTATTGCAAAATTACTGCCAGAATATTAAAGTACAAGCCCTGCCCTTTTAAATGCGCTTTAGTGCGCTCAAAAATCATTTTTTTTCTTTGAGATATCCAATGTTGAAGTTTACTAAACGTGAAGGTGTACAAAACTTGAGAAGTTCATGTGTATTTCAAACTTCAATATTGGATATATCAAAAAAAAAAATTATTTTTGAGCACACTAGGGCGCATTTAAAAGGGCAAGGCTTGTACTTTAAGATGCTGGCAGTAATTTTACAATAAAAGTTAAAATCATTGTGCTACATAACCTCAAATATAGGCAAAAACCACGATTTTCGCACATTTAGCTTAGGATGTCTCGAAAACCTGACGTGATGGAGCAATTCTGAGGCCAGATTCTTGTTCAGCGCACCAAAAACCTTCGGAAAAGTACTCGTATACTCTGGTTTCTGGTTCTGAAATTTGTTCGAATTTTGTCGGCCTGTGTTATCACCAAAGAATTTAATTTTCAACCAAGAAAGATATCTCAGTCAATAAAGAAAAAAAAAATTAAACAAATTGTTGAATTTTCTACGAAAAAGATTAATTTGCAGCCAATGAGACTTACATAGTTCTACCAAAAAAGATGAATTTCCAACAAAATACATGAATTTTGAACAAATAGTCGAATTTATAACCAAAAAAGATACATTTGCAACAAAAAATGGAATACTTAAATTTTCAGTTGGAAAAATGAATTTTGCAACTAAAATAAAAACGAAATTTTTAACAAAATAGTTTCATTTTCGATTAAATAGATGAATTTTCAACCAAAAAAGATAAATAGTTAGCAAAAAATATAATAGTTGATGTTTCAAGCAGAAAAGATTTCAATTTCAAATCAATAATAGTTTGATTCAACCAAAAAGGACGAATTCTCAAGAAAATAGTTTGATTCTCAATAAAAATGGATGAATTTTCAAACAAAAAGATCAATTTTCAAATATGAAGAATAATTTTTTACCAAAAAAAGACGAATTTTCAACTAAAAAAGATATATTTTCAACAAAATATAGAATAGTTCAATTTTTCAATAGTTCAAGAATAATTTTTTACTAAAAAAGATTAATTTTCAACTAAAAAAGATATATTTCCAACAAAAAATAGAATTGTTCAATTTTCAGTAGAAATAATTAATTTTCAACCAAAAAAAAAACAAATTTTGAACAAAATGGTTACATTTTTGAACAAGGAGATATATTCAAACTCAAAAGATTAATTTTCTACTAAAAAAGACGAATTTTCAAAGAAATGCATGGGCTTTCAACTAAATAGCTGAATTTTCAACTAAAACAGATTGATTCTTAACAAAAAAGGATGACTCTTTAACAAAATCATCAAATTTTCAACCAAATACTAAAATTTTCAACTAGAAAAAATAAATTCTCAACAAAAGATATAATTGTAGACTTTTCTTCCGAAAATAATTGAAGAATTTTCCACCAAAAATGGAGTAGCTAAATTTTCAGTTAAAAAAATTAATTTTCAACCATAAGAAAAGCGAATTTTCAAAGAAATAGTTCCATTTTTAACTAGAAAGATTAATTTTTAACTGAAATGATGAATCTTCAACTAGAAAAATGAGTTTTCAGCAAATTTTGTAAATCTTAAAACAAATAATTGAATTTTCTACTAAAGAAGAACAATTTTTATTTGGAAATAATAATTTTTAACCGCAGAAAAAAGACTTTTCATCTATAAAATATGAATGATGTAATGCAACAAAAAATGTAAAGGCGGATATTTTAACCCAAAAAGATTGTAATTTTAAATAAAAAACAGTTTAATTCAACCGAAAAAGTCGAAGTTTTAACAAAAAAGTTCAATCCTTAACCAGAATAGATTAATTTTGAACCAAAAAGGATGACTTTTCATCAGAATAATTAAATTTTCAATCAAAAAAGATGAATTCTGCACCAAAAATATAATACATAGTAGACTTTGCGCTAACAATAATTAAGGAATTAACTTACAACCAAAAATAGTTGGATTCACCTATTCGGTTCTATTAATTCAGTTCGCATTGGAATTGAAAAATATGAGTTTTCAACAAAATACATGACCTTTCAACTAAAAAAGATAAGTTTTAAACAAAAAATGAAGTAGTTAAATTTTCAACCAAAGAGATGAATTTTTAACTGAAATGATGAACCTTCAAATAAAAAAATTAATTTTTAACAAAATAATTGAATTTTCAATCAAATAATAAAATGTCTAACCAAAAGAGATAAATTCTCAACTAAAATGAGGAATGTGCAACTGAAATGGTTAAATTTTTAGTTGAAAAAATTAATTTTCAACCAAAGAAAATGAATATCCGACTGTGGAAATTAATTTTATTTCGGTTTTTAAGTGTTTCTATACTTCTGGAAGATTTGCAACTTCCTAGGACCATCTTTAAAGAAAGATAGGAAATTTGTAAGTTGATTTAGAACCAATCAAATCAGATCATTCCATTTTTCAAGATAGAAAAAGGTAATAATTTAAACAATCACACACTTCCGAAAATTTCTAACCTCATGAACATTCAAGCTTGTGTTGATTTTTGAGCCTTTTTATGTTCTGTTTCTGGTTTATAAAGGGTTCACACTCAGTCGATAATGTCAGATTCTTTAGCTCCGCTTCATAGGCATTGAAAAGGGCTGAAATCATGCATGTGTTATGAAAATAAATATAACTAGTTGTGGCGAATTATTTGTATCTTCGCGCCATAATTTGCATTGATGAGTTATAACTCATTTCTAAAGTAAAATGTGGTACCGTACAATAAATCTCGGCCAGATGCGACACGCTTTTCCGATGACGCGTTTGGGCGCGTACAATCGAACTGGGTTTAAGTAGAAATTGAGAAGTATCATTCGATCACGGAAATTCTTGTTGAATTTGTAAATTATTTAAGCTCTGCGAATCATTCTCCCAAAAAAGCCATGTTCCTCGTACTTTGAGAGGCTCATCGAAGTATGCGTGTATTCTTATATAAAAGTATACAACGTTCTTTAGTTTAATTTTGTCAAAAGTGATCAATTATATAGAGTGTTGTGAATGCGACCATTGAAACAGTTCATATAAATAATGCACATTTAAATTTTTCTTTCATGAATAGTTTCATTTCTTAAATGAATCAACTAAAAATGGCTTATAATTGATTTCTTGTTGTGATATCTTATCACACTGACAACAAATGTTAATTATTTGACAAATTTTCATAAACAAATACGCGAGTTCGTACATTGGCTGACTCTTGACTTCTGACCGTATGGGGCTGACTAATAGACGTTTGGGAATGAGCGCAAGGTGGCACTTCGAACTCTACAGTGCGTTCCGCAGTTCTTACTATGACGCATTCTCTGACCATTTCCATCATATCTGGACATGATTATAAGCTTTAATTTTGTCATTTTAATTGCTACGATAATTTATTTAGATATGTTTCTATCTTCAAACTCAATTTTAAAATAGTCCTGTTTACTTTAATTTTTAAAAACGGTCATTGAATTTCCTTTAAGTGAGCACAAAAATCAGAATGAAGATTAAATTTTATAACTAGTTACGATATACGATTTCGATAGAAATTCTTCCTTGAATTGAACAAATGAAACTACGACAGCTCATGGTATTAGATTCCATAGGCATAGCAAGTACTCCTTATTATATTCAGGACCTATTTTAATTTCTTAATTCATATAGCTACTAAGATATCTAGAAACGTAATCTATATTCGTGAATTCGTTCCTACTCTAATAGCACTTTTCGATGTTGTTTTGGCAATCTTTCCGCAACCACAATTTTCATTTCTCCTTATCACCAGGTTATCCATAATTAAAAGATGATCTTCTTAACGACTTGAGATTCATCAGCAATTTTCGGGATCGACTCCACGTCTTGGTTTTGTAACCCGTCCACTTTACTTATTTATTTTTGTTGGAATTCCTCTATTAAAGGGCTTGTCGATTTTATCAATATTATATTGTATTTTCTCTTAATGTTTTGCCTTTCATAAACTTTGCAGATGTGTAATCATTTTAAATACTTTGATTAACCGCTTAATTCCTTTCTTTTCTCAAGAACTGCCAATAATAATAGAATGTCTTTGAGTTTTAAAATTTTTCAGAATGAAAATTGTAATGTAGCAAAACAGTTTGTTGCAAAGTAATAATAATAATCTGCAAGAATATTGTGGGGCAGTGACGTGGTTAGGCCAGTGGTGCTCGAGAAGTGCGTTACCGTCGAGTATGGTCAAAATCTGCTTAAGGTAGTACTTTCCTCAGGCGATTTTCTTAAGAAATCGCTGAAATTGAAATATGATATGAAGGAATATGGCTTCGATCATCTCCCGAAGTTCCAAGCCTTTCTTGTTTTTAGTTTCTGAGATTTTCGATGACAAAGTCGAGCACGTTTACATGCAAGGTATAGGAAATCAGCTGGGAAATGTCTTTAAATCTTACGTATAAAACGAACCACTCTTACGACTGAGACAAAAAACTGATCCTTTGAAGTTCATACCAAAAGGAAGCTACTGTCAAAATTTTGATCGATTGTTGTTTTCAGTTCTAGAAATATTCGATACGAAAGTATATTATTTCTTGACATTCCAGCTGCAATATGAAATGCTTGGCAACGCCGCACCTCGAGGAAGGAAGAGAGTACGATGTTAGACGAACATGGAAATAACTCGAGCACGTGCTATGCGATAATAAGAAACAAGCGCGCCCTCGATATGCCGAGTTGCGACGTTGCCAGATATATCGGACATCTGAGAGGCATAACTGTGTGTGTGTGTGATCGGACACGCATGAGTACAGTGCCAGCAAACACGTATTGTTCTATAGATGAAGCCAACGCTATGGCATTCAACGCGCACCACTTCGAAAGTTTCTACACCGACGGTTCGGGAAGTACTACCTTAATTCTGTAAACTTATATCATATACATTGGTAATCCTAAACGTCGCGAGATCGCTCTGGTCACTCGGAATTACCATATTTTAAAGTTACTCTTTCCCTTTTTTTGTATCAGCATACCTTATTTTCGAATAATAAATAACCTACATATATGACATCGTCCTACTATATTTGACATTATCGTATAAGGGTAACGTAATGATAGAATACTCTATATAGTGAAAAGGGCAAATCGACGCCTTCATTCCACACTGCTCCACGTCGCGTTTAGACGGTGTACATCGCCAACTCGCGTTTGTTCTCTATATAGCTCCAGGTCCTATGCTTATACACAGGACTTGGAGCTATTACTTACTATTACTTCATCTTTTGAAAAAAATTCTGAACAACTTACAGTTAGTTTCTCACCATATAGAAGCCTTTTGGGATTGCCACCCTATTATCTATTACAAGTTGCATTATCTACTGTAGAAAGATCTCCCCTAATAGTATTTCGGAAAGATAAATAGGTTAGGAATGATGAAAAAAGGAACAGAAAGGGTCCTCATTTCCTTTCATTATCTAAAAGGTTGAAAAAACGATTAAGAGATGTAGAATAGTGTAGAATTCATGGAAAAAGAAACAGAATGAAAAATGTATAACTACTATAGAAAAGAGAAGATTCCTTTGGGAGGAAAATAAAAA
>JAUMHM010000087.1:16557198-16583472 GCA_032362435.1 Melikaiella ostensackeni | reverse complement strand
GTAGGAGATTGTAGTTTTGCCTATTACACAAGCTACCATTGATAACTTAGGGGTTACAATATATATATATATATATATATATATATATAATTAATAATCTTAACAAAATAAATAAAAATATATAAATCAAACTGTTTTCAGATGCATCTTAAAACTAAATTTTATTGGTATTAAACTACATGTTTCCATGACTTTTTTGAAATTATTAGACACAGTTGCTCTTATTTTTGAATAATTAATTTTTTATTTATTTTTATCTGAAAACAGCATTATGTTTTTAATTATTTTTCGAATTTCTCTAATGCATGGCAGTGCAAAAGGCGGTCTACGTGGTCAAAGTTTCTTAAATTCTTCTAAATTCACTCCAATTTTCTTGAAATCAATGGAATTTTTTTGGATTTTCAATTTCTCAAACTTCCATCAAGATGTCGAAATCTTTGTTGTAAAGTTATTAAAGCAGTTATAAAAAAATGAGCACATTATGATGAACAATATGACCATAATTTTTCGGCGTCCAAATTAATATGTTTAAATTTTAATATATTGTATTAATGTACTCATGTAAAAAAGGTGTTCACAATAAACTGTAGAAACAGATAATGCAGTGCGGCGGGGAATGCGGCGCGGTCGCTTTTACAAAAATCTACTTATTATGAACGAGTGAGGTTAGATTCGGTATATGCATTCAGGAATGCAATATCAATTAGTGAAAAAATGAGTTTAGTTGAGATAATTATTTAATTTTGAAGGTGAAAAGTTTTTTTTGGGTGTTTCTCAGCTATTGTGATAGTTGCGAAAATATCATTAGAGCTTATAATATAATGCTCCAAATGTATTAAAACTTTGTTAATATTGATCTCCTGACTTTTTCGAAGGGTGTCAGGTGTCACAAATACGTGAAGTTAGTTAAAATCTGCAAATAAAAGTTTTATCTCAATACTATACACAAACTGGTAATGCAGCGCGGATGGCTATTTTAATGGTAAAATGTCGTAATGTTGAATATTGTATGTTCATAGCTTTGGATGCTAATCACTCCCAAAATATAACCTCTAATATATTTTCTTAAACTAAAAATGAATATAGATATCTGATTTTACTGAAATTGTGTGTTCGACTGTTAGAAAATTATTTTTAATTTACAAACAGATAAAGTTAATAATGCGCGCTGCATTACCCAACAGGTAGGATAAGTTAACGCACATGGACTTTCTTGGAAGATTTAATAATTAAGTATTTAAATTGATATAGATTTAATTTTTCCTATGAATGAAGCAAAGCTAAAATATCGATCTACGTGTTACATAGTTTGCCATTACATCATAGATTTTTTTTCTATCGATTGATATATGTAATTCGTGCCGCATTACCCGCTTCTTCCCTATTCACAAAAAGTGCCTGACACGGGACAGTTCTAAAAATCTCCGAACGATCGTCCTGAATGTCCGATTTTCTGGAAATTTGTCCAGTTCTCTCAATTTGTTGCAAGGTAATCTGCAATTTTTTCTGTCCAAGACCGAACTTTATCCAAGAAACTATTAAAGTTGCGAATTGAAAAGTAATTGCTGAACTGTCAGTTGTAACTGATATCAGACTTTCTCTAGTGAGAATAACCGCCGCTTTATTTGCAATGGCAAGGTTAAAATTAAAAATATACAAAATGCAAAGTACAATGGCATAAAAAATACCAAAGTAGGAGAAATCCAGGCGGAAAAATTATATATAGTGGAAAAAATTATGTATAACTTTCATTTGTTTTAAACAAATAATGTATAAAACAAATAAAAATTATACGTAAATTTTCTTATTATGCATAAACTATATATAATTTTTCCTCCTGGGATTTGAAAATGATATCATCGCCGAGGAAAAATGGAAACAAGCCTATTGATTTTTCGAATAAATAGAGTAAGGCCTGCAAAAATAATCGCTTTTTACCTCCGGTGGTTCTCATTATACTAATGCGATGCATCAAGAGAGCAAATTAATGTTATTTTCACTTATCGATCAAGCATCAATTTTTTGATGGTATATTTAGTTGACATATTAATAATTTAGAATAGTGCAATCACTTATTGTTGGTGTGGATCATAATTAAGTATAATTAAAAATTCCATCTGTATATTTAAAAAAGTTATGTGATACAAAGGGAAGATATACATTTCTAGAAAGGAAACAGAAGGGACGATGAATGTAGGGAAAGTGAAGACAGGAGGAAGGAGAATGTAACAAAATTGAGAGAAGGGGAAATGGCGAAAGGAGAACTTAACAGGAGAAAAAGAAATCACGAAAGAATGTTAAGTGAAAAAAGACGGAGGGATAAGGAAACGTATATGGAAGAGGTCGAGCAAGCGATAAAGGAAGGGAGGGAATGGAAAGTGATA
This sequence comes from Melikaiella ostensackeni, assembly GCA_032362435.1. Classification (NCBI taxonomy): domain Eukaryota; kingdom Metazoa; phylum Arthropoda; class Insecta; order Hymenoptera; family Cynipidae; genus Melikaiella; species Melikaiella ostensackeni. The sequence continues at coordinate 16,581,088 of JAUMHM010000087.1, read as the reverse complement.
AATAGGGAAAGGGGAGGAAACAAGGGTATAAATGAGGAAATCGGGATGCAGGAGTGGACGGAGTACTTCAAAAGGCTGTTAGGGTGGAAAATTGCATGAAGGGTGAAGGAAAAAGGGCGGTGGAGGAGTACGAGGACAGCGCAGACGAGATTAGTGGGGAAGAGGTAAATAGGCAATTGCAAAGCTGAAAAGAAAGAAGGTAACAGGTGAGGAAGGCTTAGTGAATGAAGCACTGAAATATGGTGGAAAAGGGGTAAAAGAAGAGATGTGGAGAAGGAAGGAAAAAAGGAGGACAATATTGGGAACAGGCAAACTTTACTCACTAACGTACGCAGACGATGTAGTTCTAGTAGCGGATGATGAAAGAGATCATGGGATTTTGAAAAAAGCTAAGAAGGGGGAGGGAAGCAGGATTGCTCAAGCGTGTGCCCGCGGGATTATGAATAAAGAGAGCAGGGATAGGGATAGGGAAGAGAGAATAAAGCGGATTTTGAATGGGAATGCTCAGGGTGAAGAATGGATGAAGAAGCTGGAAGAGTTGAGAGAAAGAGAGAAGTGAGTACACGAGGTAGGGAAAAGACAAAAAAATGACTCCTAAAGGAGAATAGGGAAATAGTGTTGTGGAATTGAGCTATAATCTTCAGATTGATAGTTGTATGAGGAAACGGAGGCCCAGGTTAAGGTCGCAAGCGTCTAGGATTAAGAATAATTGTTAAGACGATATTGTAAGAAATTGTTGGTAAGGTAGTATATGAAGATTGTTGATAAGAAAATATGTAATGGTTCTGTAAAGACTCTTAAGCTTGCAAGAGAGAGAGAGAGTATAAAGAAATAAAGAAGAGAAGATATACATTTTTAAGAACTGCATTTTTAAAAATGCACATAATTTTATTTTTTGGTAGTACCTCTTCCGTTATAGCGTATGAAGAAAGATACATGAAATACAATTCCAGAGTATTGCATAGCCTGACAATTAAGCAATTATTTAGTATCCAACGATTAGTCCAGATATCCCCTTCATCATTTTTGACTACCCGAAATGCTACGTATGCAGCAGCAGTAGTTTGGGGGGAGAGTACAAATAATATCATTGATATTGGTAATCCATAGAATTCAGACATTTTTTTTCAAGAGCCCATTGAGATCTCCATACAATTTCCCATACTTGATAATACAGAAAAAACAGAAGTTAAAACGTGTTGCAGATAAATTTTTGAACGGTTGAAAATTGAACGGAATTCAGCGAAAGTTTCTCTAAAGTTAGGAGAATATGTCTGACGTCATCTACTCCATCACGCTGGACTGAGCAAATTGGGGTAGAACGTAGAATCGGTAACAGAAAACATAAATAAAACATTGTTCTTGCTTATTAATCTCCTTTGAAATAGATTTGACTATTGTAAACGAACTAGAACTTATTTAACACAACTTAGCAAAAAGCAACTGATAGCTCTAAATCGCCATTTTGCTTTAAATTAATGAACTTGAACGACGGTAGAAAGCGCTGGCGTCATAACACTCCCTACTTTTGGAATAAAAATAAAACCTTATCAAGCGAAAGATTACCGAGGCAAGATTAAAAATGCGAAGTTATCTTCGTTCCATGTCAAGTTTAGACGGCAGAGTTAATTCTTGTTGCAGTGAATCTTTCACCTAGAATCAATGTAAAATGTATCTTCTATTTTTTCTATGAAGAAATGTAGACATTGGAAATCGATTCTCTGCAAGAGCGAAAAAATGAATTTTATAACAAAAATCATTTACAATTTATCCTGGTCGACATTAAAACACCTTTCGTATTTATAGCTAAATAAAAATATATAACTCCAAGTGTGATAATTCCGAACTTTGCATTCTGACTTAAAAATGATTGGATGACATCAAGACACGAATGATATTAAAATTTTCGCTTATGAAGTTTTGGCGAGGCTTGCCTCATGTCTGGTTTTCATTAGAGATACCTTGTTACGCCAGACTTCTAAACTAACCCAGTAATTTTTCCTCAATTTTTTAATGATTTTTACGTTCATTGACATTAAACTAATATCCCCATTCAACTAATGTTTAAAAAAATGACTGTATAAATTAAGAAACAGCATTACAAAACTTACTTAGATGAAAGTTGCAAATAAAGTTAAAATTCACTTATATAAACATATTATTATTTCATTTCATTAATTCAGTTGCAGAAATCGACATTATATTGGATATTATTCATGTTATTATAGTATTCTTTCAATTTTGAAAAAGGGCGCCATGTGACTTCAGCGCCACCGTGATATAAACCAAATTCAGCTCTACAAGTGGCGTTGTATACTGTACAGTGTTACGACGGCAACTTGACCAAAATGGCTGACACAAGCGCGAATATTCGAATCCAACGATGATTATAAGAAGTTCCTTTTGTTCGGGATCGCTGCTGCAAACGGCCGTTGAAACGACCTCCTGAAGTTTGTATTAGGTAGTAGTAGAGAAGTGAAGTGCACAAAACAAGAATCGACGATAGACTGACTTCTTGGCGCGCTCTTGGCCGCTGCTGCTCCGTGGCATCGCTAGGCCACGTCGAGTTAAGGACGGCGATTCACCCCCGCTTAGCCAATCGCAATTCTAAATCTATCCTGTTATAGCCTACATCTAAAATATTAGCGCTGGTCGATAAGGCAGTTATTGAGCGTATCTGTGAGTGCTGCTTTACGCAATAAGAATCAAACGTGTGTCGCAACACGTTACAACAGTAAGAAGACGTAAGGTAACACCTAAACAAAGCAAAAGTAATTATGGGTTCCTACACCACTTTGGTTGTTCTCATTGTTCAAGTTGTAAAGTGAATGGGTTACAATTATTTGATTTGTTGACGAGGAAATAAGTGCCATAATGTGCTGAGAGATAATCGGTTTCTTCATCGATCAGCAGTCAACATATATGTACCGGATGGCAACAGGGTTTGATTTTCAAAACTCCAACCTTCAAAAGATTCTTCTTAAGAAAAAGTGTATTTTTGGCTAAAAAGTTATAAAAGTATTTTTTCACTAAAACTAATCTTCATTCTGTACAAACATTATAATTTCAAAAACTAGGACAATCTATAAAAAATCTGGGACGGCCCTGGCAAGTTTCCGCTAAGTAGGGTAATCATCTGCAAAAGCGTTACAAGCCATGTGCAAGCCCATTTCAGTTTACCCGATCAGGACCACACCAGAAGTAGGGAAAACTGATCAGAACCTCACTTCAAAAGTGCATCTCGGGTGTGCAGTACTGCGGTTGTAGGAAGAAAGATTGGAGATGCTTGGTGGAATGATGAAATCCGCGTGGCTATCAACGAGAAATAGCAAGCGTACTCGAGAAAGCTGAATATGAAACGTCTTAGCAATGAGGCGAAGACTAGATTAGAAAATGATTATAGGGATAAAAACAGATTAGCAAAGATACTAGTCAAATAAAGCAAGGTTAAAAACAAAGCGGAAGAAGATTAAAAAATGCAAGAGAATTTTGTAGAAAATAAGAAATTATTTGGGAATGGGTTAGGAAGATTAGGAAAGGAAGTACTAGCACTGAGTAACTCGGAATTAAGAATGCTGATGGTGTTATGGTATGGGACACCGACAAATTGAAAGGCTGTGTGAGTGATTTTTTCAAGATATTGTATGTAGGTCAAGCTATAAAGCATAACAACTGTGACACAGAAGAGGATACGTTAGCCAATTCCGTTGTAGGTGACGAAAGAAGAATCGATGTCCGCGACATTATATCCGTAATTAAGAAGCTACAGAATGGTGAGGCTGCTGGTGTGAATGGTATCACCGCTGAAATGCTTCAGAGCGGTGGTGAATATTTGAAGGGTCCGGGAACGAAAGAGGCTAACCCGCATTTCAAAAATTTTCCGGGAAAAGGGAAAAACGTTTTCGTTTTGTATTTTTACGAAATTTTTCCGTGAAAGTGGATGAAATTAGCAGAAGGCAATACGATACAAATACCTCATAAATTTTAGAGTAAGATTCGCAATAACTTTCAAATTGTGAGCATTTAAATTTGCCAGGGGGCCATATGAGAGGGTACTCTGGGAACATAAGAGTCTGACAGGCCACGCCTATACTATTCTGCACCGCAGCGGCGGCTGTTGCGACGCTTCGCACTTTTCCACATTTTTCTTCGCGAATAATCGACTTTTACGCACAATTTTTTTTGAACTACTCGGCAAACTTCAATGAATACTAGGTACTGAGCAGTTTTTCGAATTTTCGAAGAATTATTTACACATGATCAACGAAACCATTCGCGATTTTCATGCACATGGCTTGGTTACACGGCACTGACGAAACATGAACGTGAAAGTGGGAAATGCGCCCAAATACACTTTCAAGGACTCTCTAGCTAACTCTAAATCAGTAAGATGGAAACGCAGACTAGTATTCGTCGTCTAAAACTTCGCGATTAGGTCGAAAAATTACGATTTTCCATAAGGCTCTGTACATGCTTAGCCTCTTTCATTCGCGGAGTACCCTTTGAGATAGCCTCTTCATCAACTTTGGTGTTGAACCAAAAGTATATATAATCAGTTTTTATTACATTACTGAACATCCCGATGTGTAGAATGGATAGAAGAACACGAAAATGTAGAAAAAAAGATTTTCAAAATTTTGCTGGTTAGCCCATTTTGTTCCCGGACCCTTCATTTGTTTGTGTAACTGAGCGAATTTATAAATATGTGTGCTGAGAACGGTGAAGTTCCAAATAATTGGAGAAAGGCGATTATCGTTCTACTCTACAAGGGAGAGGATGATAAAGATGACTGTACTAATTATAGAGTGATTACCCTATTGATGACGGCAGTAAAGCGAGTGTAAGAGTAAATGGAAATCCCAAAATGGTTTGATATTAAGCAGGGAGTTAGGCAAAGCTGCTTTATGTCCTCCTGGATGTTCAATATTATTACGGCAGAATCAGTCGATAACTGGCAGAGACAGAAGGCAGACTGGATGCCAGTATGAAGGTATTGGTCTTAAGATCAACTTGAATAAAACAAAAATTATTGTGTTGGAAAGAAGGGGTGAGAAAACAGTATGCAACATTGCCTTAAACGAAGAGAGAATAGAACAAGTTGATGACTTCGTATATTTTGGAAGCTTATTTACTATGCTGACGGAAAGATATAAGCAGAGATATCCAGACGTACAAACGAGGGTAGAAAGATTATCGGCAGTGTACGAGCCATTACTAAAACTAAAAATGTAATGAATAAAGCTGAAATTTAAATATATAATTCTCTGCTTGCACCTATTGTGCTGTATGGTAGCGAAACCTGGATATATCAAGAAAAGGATAGGAGCAAAGTGAACGCAGTCGTCATGCAATTCCTGCAGAAGATGTGCGGTTAAACGCTAATGGACAAAGTCAGTAATAAGTGGGTTCTCGAAGAATGTGGTGTAAAAGAATTACAGTTTGACATAGTGTTGCCATCAAGCGAGAAATGTCAAGCATCAAGACAAGACAATACAAGATATACCTACCGTCTTGAATTTCTTGCCTTGGATCTGACTCCAAAATATCGAAGCGTCGAAAATCAAGGCCTTGTCTGGAGCTTGTCTCGAAGACTTGAGTTCCCACTAGTAGATGTGCGAACGTCAACCATTCAATGAAAATCCCTAAGATTCCAGCTAACCTGACCCTTCCCAGCAGGAGTCGTTCAACGACGCAAGTGTGTTTAGGTGAAGTGAGTGATAGCGTACTTAAAAGTAGACCGAAGAAAAAATAGTTGGAATGTGTGAATGACTCTCAAGAGGAGAGATATAAAGGGTCGTAGAAACATAAGAGCTTGCATGAAAAGATGTATGGATTTAAAAGAAGCAAAAGATGTATGCAAGGATTGGGATGTATGAAGGGCGATTGTTTATACACACTGTTAAAAAAATGTATGGCATTCTTTCCATACATGTATTGGAAGTTATTAACCAATGCACGTATGGAAATTTTTCCATAACTTGACATGGGAAAAGTTCCGTAATCGAACTGGAAATTTCATATATATAGTATGAAAAAATTCCAACCACTTGTATATGGTAAATTTGGTGATAAGCTTCTGGTTTTTCCTATACATCAAGAAAATTTTTCCATACTTACGTATGGAAAATTTGTCATACAAGTAATGAAATTTTTACCTTGGGAACATGTAACTTCTGATTGTTTTGCATGGGAAATTTATTCTTTCATATTTGATTTTTCCATACACTAAAAGTATTTTCTCATGTTCCAGTATGGAAAAATTTATATAAAAGTATGGAAATTTTCACTTTGGCGAAGCAAAACTTCCGATTACCTTGTATAGACCGTTTGTCACTGTTACCTGTTTTCCCAGGACACTTACAGTCTTTTTCCCACGTTTCTGTATGGAAAAATTTCCTTACATGAACTGCGACTTTTACTCCGGTGATATGGAAAATTTTCCATACACTGACAAAAATGCATTGGTAATTCACCCATTAAAATAGCGACTGCCGACTATGCAATATATTTATAAGTGCCAAAAAACATCCTTATGCAAGCAGCACCCATAAATATGGTTGTTGCTTTACGCATGTGTGTAGCACCTATAAATATTTATGATCGCAAATCGCCTATTACAGTGGATGAATCGCATTTCTTTCCGTGTTCTCGTTTGTAAACAGTACTGAAAAGAAATGAGCAAAAACGGAAATAATGTAGACAGAATTTGAAGACACATGTTCCTTGATGTTTTATTAAATTTGTTTTACGAAGATATTGCTGCTTCTATAGAAATAGATCAGAGGTAGAAGTGGTAACTTCCACCTTTCTTTTTTAAGTTTCCTAAGACTGAGCAAACTTTTGTTATAGATTTCATACTTATTTTTCAACTTTTGAAATTGAAGAACAATATAGTTCAAATTTATCAAATAGTTTCAAGTTCATAAGATTGTGTCATTTGTTCATGATATGTAAAAAATCTCCAAACTTGCATAAGAAAAACAAAATTTAGGAATTTTTATACTCATAAATCGAAGCTGGAGAACTAAGTACACAAAAAATTCATTTTTATATTAACTGGTTTATTAAAAAAGTTACACAAGTAAAAATTAACGTGTTTCTATAAAGTACTCGTCAGCATCGGCATCCTCTGGCTGGGTATTATTTTCTTCAAGAGCGATGGAACTCAACAGTTTTTGAACTCGTGGGTTTATATTATGCAAGGAACGCATTTTTTCCCCCTTATGTGGCCATCAGTTCGGTTTATTTCGAGAAAACCCCTGTAAATAGAAAAGAGGAAAAATTGAAGTTTCTTCAACTTGACCTAAAACCAGAGTATGTGTCACAAAGCAAACCTACATCTGAATGAATTTAAAGGTGCAATAGCAATCCTTTTGGTAGTTATATCCAAAAATGTAATAGCATAAAAACGCTATCAAAAATTCTTTCAAAATTGTTCGAGCTCCACAGACTTTAGCCTTTTCAAGCCAGATTTCTGCCGCTGCCTGTTCGTTGAATAGAGATTGACCCTTTATGATTAAAAGTGGGCGACTTGTATCAGTTCTATTCTAGACTAGTATATATTTTTCCTATTCTATAGCAGAACTTTTAGGGTAATTTTGAAAAATACTAATTCCTTTTTTAAAGGAAAACTCAAATAAACAGTTGTATGGTAACCTGCGTTGTCCATCTTTCATAAATTGAAAAAAAAAATTAAAAATTTGTTTAACGAGTTATTTTCGTTTTCTGGAAAAATGAGTGAAATGAACAGTCAGTATTTTGCACATTTTCTAGCAGAACATTAAAAGTGATTGTGAAAAACACTTATGCCTTTCTTAAAGGGGAAACTGAAATAAACAGTCGTATGTAAACCTGCGTTAACAATTTTTTGTGTTTTTCTAAGGTGTTGAAAAAAGCTAATATTCTATTACTTTATTGCGCTGTGATAAATAATTATGTCGAGGAATAATTTCCATACATCATAAATTTCTTGCAAAAAAAGAAATACAAATTTTTGACCGATTAGTGACTTTTTTTTAAATGACCAATACATATTTTTTAAATTATCTAGCAGCACTTATACAATAATTTTAAAAAGTACATATTAAGTTTTTTTAAATAAAACTAAAATGAACAGTAATATGGTAACCTGCGTTTACAAATTTTAAATTTTTCTGAAGTGTTCGAAAAATCCTATATTTCATTACTTGTTTGCCTTGTGATAGATGACAATGTTCAACAAAATGACCTTGATTTATGAATTTGGAAAAAAAAATAAATTTGTTCGACCATTAATTTTTGTTTTTTGGAAAAATGAGTAAAATGACCAGTCAAAAAAAATGACCAATCAAAAGACAAAGCGGTCACTCAGGTTTACGAATTTCTTTATTAATTGAATTCATAACCAGGAATGACCGCTTCGTCTTTGGATTAATATTGATCGGGTCTCCTCGTATACAGTGACCAGTAAATATTTTTCACATTCTCGAGCTAAACTTTTAAAGTAATTTTGAAAAATACTTTTTTTTTATAGGAGAAACTACAATAAACAGTTATATGGAAACTTTTGTTTCAAAATGAAGCATTTTTTAAGGTTTTTAAAAAAGCTCATATTTTATTTTTTATTGCGCTGTAATAAATAATCTTGTGAAAAAATTTAAAAGTATAAAATTTTTTAGAAAGAAAATTTTAAACATTTTAAACGATTCGTCAACTTTCTTGCTCCCTGTAAAAATGACCAGTCAATCATTTTTCACATTTACTGGCAGCACTTTTCAAAAAAAATTTTTAAATACTCAGTCATTTTTTGAAAGGAAAACTAAAATAAAGTCTCACGGTAACCTGCGATAGAGTTTTAAATTTCTTCGAAGTTTTCGAAAAAGCCTAAATTTTATTACAACATCGCTGTGATTAATAACAAAGTTTAACAAAATGTCCATGTTTAAAAAATTTTTGTCAGAAAAAAAAAATTTTGTTGAACGATTCCTCATTTTTGCTTTATAAAAAAATGACTAGTAAATGTTTTTCACATTTTATAGAAGAATGTTCAAAGTAACTGTGAAAAATATTTATGACTTTTTAAAAGAAAAACTTAACTATACAGTTGTATATTAGCCTGCGTTCGAAAATTTTTTATTTTTCTAAAGTTTCAAAAATGCTAGGTTATTTTTTGATTGCATTGTGATCAATAATAATAGTGAATTAATTATTCATTAATTTGAATTCAAAAAAAATTATTTTTATAATAAGATATTATTTAGGTTATAGAAAAATGAAACTATAATTGATTTATTATCTAGATATATAGTTGAAATTATGAAGAAAAAAGCAAAAAAAATTCTACTTTTTTAATTATGAACAATTAAACTTTTTCTAAATTTTCAAAACTTTTGCAAGAATCTAAAAAAAATCAATAAAATATCGCAATTACTTAAAAGTTACGTTTTTCAAACCCACATTTGAGTTTCGTTTTTCGTTCTTATTTTTAAAACTTCTTTACTAGTTTATTCTACGTTGAATATATACTTTGCATCTTTGAACACTACAGTCTATTGATTTTTATAATGAAATATGAAATTGAATGTAATTGTTTAGAATCAGTTTTGAAAATATATTGATGAACACTTTTTTTTTAAATATTGAGAAATTTCTCACGAGCTCGAAATGTTTGAATATTAAAATTATTAAACTGGAAAAACATTAAAAAATTTTACATACAGAAAACGTGTGCTGTAATTGCAAAATTTGGTCTCGAAAAACGTGAAATTTACTACGATTTCGGTGGCTAGTAGGAGGTCTGAGTTGCTTTTTATTTACAAAAATTGACAACTGAACGAAAGACTTCAAATGCACATGTAATGAAGTCTTGAAATATTTAATGATTATGTTTTTTTCGGATTTTCGGAGATCAGTACTGAAAATTTGTGTAGAAAATATAAAAATTTCCATATCAAATGTCAGTCCCATATGTGTATGGAAATTGTTAGACACGTGTGGAAAAAAGTGACTAGGTTATTGATAGAATCCCATACGCGTATAGAAAATTTTCCATACATCTAACTTTTCCATACAATGTAGGAAAATTTCCAATACACATGTAAGGAAAAATTACGATTTTTTTTAACAGTGCAGAGAACACTGACGCCTGTAACGAAAGATTTTGGATACTCATGGGTCTTCGTGAAGAGGTTTGCTTAGTGGATGTAGTTAGGATAAATAGTATCGATCCTTCTATAGGTTTATCAGTCACTTGAAGTGTTGTGTGTGAATCGTGATGTATAACGGCTCTCTCTCACTCTCTCTCTCTCTTATTTTTTTAGTTTCTTTTTTTATAAATATTACTTCGCTTATAATTTGCAAACTTAATAATTAATAATTTTTAATAGGAACACAAATTTTTGTTTTTAGGTTCTACATTTTCAATGCATTCGAAGATGTATTATAACAATTGGTTTTTATTAGCACGGAACTGAAGCTTCCAAATTGAATTATAATGACCAAGTAGGTAGTAATAGTGCCAGAAATCTGAAAAAATGTAATTAGAAGTTAATATACTTAAACTAAATGCTTAATGAATAAATAATTTTATGTTAGAATTACTGATTGTAGCAGAGCAGATTCTAAGCAAAAGAGCCCACCAGGAGAAAAGGACAGTTTTTTGTGCAATAATTGCATCGAAAATGCATGAATCTGAAAAAAATGTAAAGATGAATTTCAGTTTATGAAATTAAAAGTTTAAACATACTTTAATGAATGAAATTGATTGTTAATCAACTGTAAAATGCTTACCAAATCATAAAGAACTTTATCTGTCTTTTTCAACTTAATTTTGTGCACCAATCTTTCAGCACCTGCTGCCTGAAAGAAAATAAAATATACATATACAAATACATATGATTATTTTAAAAATAATTTTTAATTTAAATTTTACAGAAATATACCTGATTGAGAGTCCAATTACAAACCCAAACAATAACAGTAATTGGTACACCATACAAAATTATCCATAACGTATAACTAAATAGTTCATAGGCATCTCTGTTATGTTGTATTTCATAAATAATGCAGTACAACACCAATGTGACAATTACAAAAGCTGTTAGTACATTTATAACCTGATAGAATTGATATATTGTATCCAAATTTACATTTCATTTAATAAATATTTTCATAAATTTATAGGAAATATTTAATATTAATATATTTACCAAACTTATTATAAATATTCTGTTGAGAATTGCACCAAGTTTACATAAAGTAGAATGTACGCTTGCTATTGTGCGGAATTTATGAACTAATTCTTCAAAACTCGGAATTATCCAAAATAAAAACATTTATCTATAAGCATTTTCGGTGTTTAAGGATTTTGTAGCCCCGGAAAGAAATGCTTATGGTTACGGTCGGGTATCTGTCCGTCGTATAAAAAGAAGTTGGTGAGGGAAATGAGGGGAAATGAAGGGCAATGAGGGAATGATGGGAAGTGATGGGAAATAAGGGAAAATGAGAAGGATGGGGTTGGATAATGAGGGGGAGAGGAAATGAGATGAATTGCGGGCAGGTGGGGGGAGGAGATTTTAACGTCTTTTTTAATGGATTAATAGGCTACAATATCCTTTTTTTGTGGGCACGTGCAACCTACTTTCAATAATTTTTATTACATCAAATTGAAAATTTCATGCTACCTTAGAGTAAGATACTGAAGAATGTGAAACAGTGTTCTCCAATTTTATGTTCAAAGCCTGGAATCTTTTCCCAAGCATCCAGACAAGGCAGGTGAATAAAAATATGTTAAGAATATGAAGTATTATTGGAAACCACCAGACTAGCCAGTCGAATAATATCGAAAATCCGCTAAATGGGAATAATTTTAAAATTATTTTAAAATATACATTAGATTTATTACTATATTACTATCAATTTATCATGCCACATCTCGATATGTAAATTTTAAAGTTTATTATTGTAAATAAGCTGTATAATGATAAGAAGAGTCATAAGTCAGGGGGTCGAACGACAAAAATGAGCACCTAAGGGTCAAAGGTTGAAGAATAGGTGGCCAAAGGTCAGGGGTCAAAGGTCAGTAGTCAAGTATCAAAGTTGAAGAGTCATAGGTTAGGGGGTCAAATGATAAGCACCCAAGGGTCAAAGTTCAAAGGTTAGGTAGTCAAAAGTCAGGAGTCAAAGGTGAGGGGACAGAGGTCAAACGTCTGTGCTCAAGTGTCAAAGATGAAGGGCCATATTTTTGCAGGTCAAACGCCAACGGTGAGCACCGAAGGGTCATAGGTCAAAGGTTAGGTGGTCAAAGGTCAGGAATCAAATGATAGGGGTCAGAGGTCAAAGGTCAGTCAAACTAAAAAGGTCAAACTAAAAACGCATATTAACCTAACATCCTTTTAAATTATATATACGCACTAGCATAATATGCGCGCGCTATAGCGCGCGGGAACATTGCTTTCAAATTGGAATTCCACCTACACTTTTTTCAACAATTATTTTCATGGATTGAAATATTTATTTATTAAATTCTCATGTAAAATTATGTAAATGTAACATTTTTTAAAACAAATTCTTCTTGCTTTTTGAATTTCCAACGGTTGAATGTCTAACTGTTGAAAATTGAAGAAAATTGAAAATTGAATTTGCAACAGTTGAAGCATTACACAAAAAACTATTATAGGATAATCAGCGTTGAAATAAATAATAGAAAAATTTTGAAGGAATGAATGTAGAAATTTATGTAGAAAATTTGTCTTATTGGCTTGAAACTTCAACAATTTGGTTGGAAATTCTGCTCTTCTTGGAAATTCGCCTTCTAGGCTTCAAAATTCATATCTTTTGGTAGAAATTTCATCTTTTTTGGTCAAAAAAGCAAATTTTTGGTAGAATATAAATCCGCTTTGGTTGAGGATTAAACTATTTTATTGAAAATTCGTTCTTTTGGGTTAAAGATTCAATTGTTCAGTTCAGAACTGAAATTTTGTTGAGATTTAATATTTTTGGGCTGAAAATTCAACTGTTTTGTGGAAAATTGAATAATTTGGTTGAATTTTATTTTTCTCTTGACTCAAAATTCTTTCTTGGTTAAAACTTCAACACTTTTGTTGAAATTTCGTCTATTTGGTTAGAAAATTCATCTAATCAGGTAGAAATTTATTAATTTTTTTCTGGTACAAAATACAACTAATTGTTTAAAAAATGAATCTTTTTTGGCTAAAATTGCAACTTTTTGGTAGAGAATAAACACGTTTTGGCAGGATCCAACCATTTCAATGAAAATTCAACTATTTGGTTGAAAATTCAACTATTTGGTCGAAAATAAACTATTTTCTTGAAAATTTATATTTTGGGTTAAAAATTCAACTGTTTTGGAGAAAATTCGTCTTTTTGGCTTGAGAATTAAACAATTTGGTTAAATTTTTTTCGTACTTGGTTGAAAAGTCAACTTTTGTGTTGAACAACCGTCTGTTTAGTTATTATTATATAGTTATTTATTTGGGTTCGTTAGAAGCGCTCAAGACTCATGAGTATTTCTTTGCAAAATCCAACACGATTAGATAATTATTAACGGAATGACGGCAGTTTTAAAATTATTTGTCCAATCAACTCAGCCCGTAGCAACGCGTTATCCCCTCTCTTGCCTACTAGGCTGGCTGAGTCCATGCGCTAGGGTCGTTGTGCAATCTGGACGCTCAATTACACATATTTACAACATTTTCTATTTAATTCAGAAATATAGTTCCTCCCTCTTTCCAAAATTCTGAAGAAGGTAGTTTCAAATTGTGACGAAATTCTGACTTGATACAGGGATTTTTCTTCTAATCTCTTCTAAGTCAGAAATACAATTCTTAAAAAAAAATCCTGGTTCCAAGTTAAATTATATTTCTCTGCGGAAGCTTACTGTTCTAAAGTAAAAATTATATTTCTTCACGGAAATTCCCAGTTCTATCTCAGAATTATAATTTTAAGAAAATTCCCTGTCCCAAAGTCAGAATCCTAATTCTCTGCGAAAATTGCCTGTCCCAAAGTCAAAATTACAATTCTCTACGAAATTCCCTGTCCCAATTGTGAAAATTACATATATTTACTGAAATCCCCTGTCCCAAACTCAAAATTATAATTCTTCACTAAAATTCCCTGTCCCAAAGTAAAAATTATAATTCTTCACGGAAATTGCCTGTCTTAATCTCAAAATTATGTTTCTTTACTGAAATTCCATGTCGCAACTTATAATTGTAATTCTTTTCGAAAATTCCCTGTTCCAAGTCAGAATAATATTGTAATTTTTTTAATATTTATTTTATTTATTACTTGCCCCAAACTAGAATTATGAATCTTTTAAAAAATTCCCTGTCTTAAAGTCTGAATTATAATTCTTTACTAAAATCCTCTGTCCCTAATCAAAATTATAATTCTTTCAGAAAATTCACTGCTTCAACTCAGAATTAGAGTAATAAAATATATGAAACCACTTTTAATTTGCATGTTTGTACATTAGAGAAAAAAATCCCAGTCACTGAATCAAATTCTCGATCATTTTCCGGTTTCCTGGTCGTGTAGACACCCGGATAATTTTTTTTTTTGTAAAGGAAGTGAAAATGCTCTTTACGCACTGAGTGCGGGGCTTGCCAAGGTAGTTGAAGTCCCAGCAGTACTTCAAAAAAAAAGTATGACTGACATTTACCCTACCAAAGCCGTACCCACCAAACTCACCTCCTCTTCCCGCCAACCCATGTCCCCGGAACCGCTTTCGCATTACTTCAGGAACATAAGAATAAGGCCAATATGCCGTGCCTCGACGTCCTTCGGTTCTACCAGCTTGGCTCAGCGCCCGCTTCCTCTCGGCCTCCTCATGGGTGCTGCTTCTCGGAACGCTGCGCATCTCGAAGTCCCCGGTAGATGGTCTGTCCGGAGCTTCTCATATCTAGCGGCGCAGAGGTAACAGAATGAAGTGCTGGCGCACTCTGCAGCTCTGTGGCCCTCCTTGCCGCACCTTCAACAATCCAAGGTCCTATCGGGACCCACATACTTCGCAGCAAGGGAGTCCATAACCGTGGCACCGGTAACACCTCGTCGCCACTGTCTTCTTACACACCCTGCCGGACACCCATCCAACTTTAAGGTGTCATAAGCGCATTAGTCTTGCGGCCAACATCTCATTTAGTTCTACGTATGCCTTCAAGTTTCCTCGAAAGGCCTACCTTGTCAGGTTCACTTTGACGTCTCTCACCAATCATTGGCCAAAGTGCCTCCTCACTGGTTCTTTCACCTCCTCTTCATCGGTTGTCAAATCAAAGCCAAGGACCTCTACCTCGACGCGGGGGACCAGTTCCCGCACGTTTCCCTCTCTCCCAATGGCCTCCTTGATGGCTGAGGTCAATTTAGATCTGCCTCCCACTTCGCTACCAACTTCAATCAGGATGTCTCCATCTCTGGTCTGTCTTACATCCTTGATATTGACACCAACGGTGTCCGGTTTTACCGAGCTCTTGATGTTCTTCAGTACACTGACGTAGCTGGAGCCCTCGGTCGGTTTCATCAGGACTGCCTCGGGTCAAGCTCGTCTCTGATACTCCTTCTCTTGATGCGTACTGGCTGGTTGCACTTCCCTGATGACTGTCGTTTGTGTTACAGATCTAGTAACCTGCGCCCGAACCTTCAAATTTTTTGGAGCTGGTCTCGGTGTGCTGGCTTCTGGGGGACTCGTGGTGAGCTCCCTCGTCCTCTTTTCTCTCACGGGAGCGAGGGTTCGCTCGGTACTTTCATCGTCTAGGTCCCCTTTTCCGCCACACGCAGCTCACTCCGGTTTGGATCCCAGCGCCCTGAAATACCCCTCAATTTCTTCATCTTTCGTGCGAACGTGTCGCACACGAAGAAGTCGTGGAACCTTTCGCACGACACCCTGTGCTCACTCTCCCATCTTAATTTCTTCATCAGCTCCATTGACTCATCCAGATCTTCTCTGATGGGCATGTACATATTTCGGCGCGTCCCGCAAAACTGCCCCATTTTGCTCAAAATCCACTCCATTTTGTCGAGCTGCTGTGCCTCCTTCTCTCTTAGCTAGTTTACAAGCAACTTTTACTGCTTGGCCTGCGTCCTGTCGCTGTCTCTCCTCTCCCACTCTTCCGTGAACTCCTCAACGTCCAACTCACCTCCGAACACCACCTCACAAAAACTTTTATTAAATATGTCATCAACCATTCTTGATCCCACGAGTAGCTAGGGAATTAAAAGGTCCACCCCCGCAGAGCCCTGCATGCGGGGGTAAGGTCTGTATGCTGTAGGAGGCGACCTGATATCCTAGAGACACCGTATGGAACACCACTGCCTGGTGCCACTCAGTCTTCGCCAAGGTTGTTCACGCCTTGACTTGGGTTGGTTTTTACTTCGGGACCATCCCTGGACCATTGTCCGTGACTGCTTATTGAGTTGCGTAACCGTATTCAGCAGAAACCTTCGGTACAGGGCCCCGTCGAGGGCCCCTCTATCCGCAACACGAGGACACGCCCGGTAGCCTGGTCAAGGATGCTGAAGACATCCTCATAATGGAGGGAAGGGGGGGAAGGATCAAGAAATAGTGCTCTTAACCTATGGTCCAAAATAATTTTTTTTTCGCTTGAAAAAATACAGAATCTAAGAAAAAACTGATTCTTCAGAACCTAATCTTTTATAAGAAAGAAGAAAACATACGCAAGACAAAAAACTAATTTTTTATTCGAAGGAGTATTTAAAGGCATGTGATAGTCCGTCACGTGCAATTTTATTAATTTTTAATTTGTAATGTAACTGAGAACAGGGCTTTAGAGCCCTAACTGTAATAGAATTAAAACAATTGCATTATTCAAACAAAATGAAAAATTCAAATGGGCCAGACAGACATACCCTTCTATATTTTGAACCATTTTCCGAAATTTCAGCACAATATTTACGTTTTGTAAATTATAAAGCCGTCAAAAATAATAACATGTAATTATTGGTCACTTGATAGACTGTCACATGCCTTTAACAAACTTTTAATAAACACTATCTGACACTATTATTCAATTAATACAAAATGAATCTCTACAAAAAAACAAGACACTTAATATCTTTTCGCGAAAATTCACAAACTCAAAGGAAAGTTTAGGTTTTTTCTTCAAATAACTTCAGGTTAAAAAAATCAACATTTCAATTATTCGGAAAAATAAGTATTTAGTAGGTTTTTAGACGCCACCTTTAGATATGTTACATTTATTTTGAGAATTCAATTGCTAATATTGGACAGTCATTTTTAATTCACAGCCTTAATGATTCAACAATTTTAAACAGAAATCCTTCCGAATCGATAATAGTTTCAAAATCAAATATTGAAAACGTCAGAACAATTTCACTACTACCATAAATCTTTTAAAATTTCGTATTAAAAGCCTTGATAGTCAGTTTTAAATTTAATAATTTTAAATGTAAATATTCAAGATTATTTGATTTCAATTTTAGTCCATTTTAAATTCAATAATTTCAATCAATTGAAAACAATACAAAATTAAGAAAATATTTTGTCTAATTCAAGCCTTAAAAACGAGGAGATTTTAGAACTAGATATTGAAAATTGAATTATTTTTTATGTATTCTTTTTCTTTAATTTTTAATTTTTGATGTCATATCTTAAAATTTTCCCATGTTTTGTCCAAGATTGAAAAAAATTAATCATTTGAAATTGAAACATATTTTATCAGAAGATTTCAAGAATGAATAATAATTCTAAATGAAGTGTCAAAAATTAGACGATTTAAAATTAAAAAGTTGAAAATTGTGTTGTTCAAAATTAAAAAAGATAAAAATTCAGCTATCTGTAATTGATTCCTCAGTGATTGAATATTTTTTTAAATTTTTAATGGTTACAGTTTTAGAGTTCTGAATTTTCATATAGAACGCTGAATTTTCAATTTTTCCTTTTCGCAAGTTTTAATTTTAAAATTAAAATTGAAATGGTTGAATTTTGAAGAGTATAACTACTAATTTGAAAATGGTTAATTTTCATACGATTTAAATTTACTTTAAATAATTGAGTTTTTAAAGGGTTTGAGTATGAAAAAGTTTTAATATCACGATTCTTGATAATTAAACATTTTTTCCGTCTTAAATGAAGTTCCCATACGTTTGATTTTCAACGTTCCGTAGTAGGAATTTTTTAATTTTTAATGTGGCGTCTTCTATAAATTACGTCACGCGATTTCGCGACATTTTTAATAATTCAATTTTAAACATTTATAATTGTAAACTTTTCTCTTTTGTACGGTGAAAATGATGCTAAATTCATTATTTGATCAGAAAAATTTGTCCAATTAATTTTAATGTTAAATTATAATTTTTTATCTAATACCAATTCAAGATTCTAGAATTTCAGAAGCTTTGACTTTGAAATCTTCAATTTAGTGTTCAATTGCAAATTGTCAAATTTTAATCGTTTCGATTAGAAAATTATAATTCAAAGATTTTTAATTTTTAATTATTCAATTTTGAGCGCTTTTAATCAGAAATAATATAATTTCAATTCTTTTGAATTTTAAATGATCCAATTTTCAAAATTCTTCTGTGAAATTTTTCAATTTGGAACGTTTTGAAATTGTCCTGTTTTCGAAATTTTAATCTGAATTCATTGAATTTCGAGATTCTTCAATTAGAAAAAGGAATCTTCAATTTTGAACGCTTTTAATTAGAAATGATACAACTTCGACTCCTTTCGAATGAAATTGTCCAATTTTCAAAATTTTAGCCAGAAATATTTCAATTTTGAGAGCTACTGATTAAAAATTTTTTAATTTAAAATTATTCAATTTCAAATGCTTTTATTTAGAAATGATACAATTTCAATTCTTCTTCACTCCACTCGAAATATTCTCCTTTTTCGAAATTTTACGTAATCTAAAATTTTTTGATTTGAAACGTTTTCAATTCAAAATCGTCCAATATATTTTTTTAAATTTCAAATGCTTTCAATTCGAAATTATTGATTATAAATATTAATTACTGTTTTTTTTCTTATCAGAAAAAAAAGAGAAAAGAACCTAAGTACGATAAAACTCTAATTTATTGTTGATCCGCATTTTAGAAGGTTATATATTTATTTTAAAAAATGCTTATGATTATTGAAAAAGTTTTGAAAAGTCCTAACAAACCTGTAGAAGAAAAAAAAATTAAATGGTATTAATAGAGTTATAAATCACCAAAACAGACGATAGTTGAGAAAGGAAGGGCTTCTAATTTTCAATGCATGTCTAACAGGAGTCACGTCACCAAACTAATGCTCGATTTTTAATCTTTATTTTTGGAACGATTGGCAAAAAATTTTCTCGGAGAAATTAAAACTGGATCAACGTCAGAATTTTTTTTCAAACAACTTATATCCACACGAAATGATATATCGAGTTGAAATTTTCGGAAATGACATAAACGGCACTGAGGAACGTTTTTATGGTCCTAATTATTTGCACTTGAAAAAAAAAAAAATTAATGAAAAATTAAATTTGCGCTCCAGTTTTAATTTCTTCGAGAAATTTTTTTTTACAAATTATAAATTGACGAATTAGAACTTTTCATTTTTAATTTTAAATACTTTAAAGTCAGAAGAGTTCTGATGCTTTGACTGATTTGATTTTGTAGTTGAATATTCAATATTTAGATTAAGAAAGTTTTCAAATTTGAAAGTTTTAATTTTTTAATTTTAATGACCTAAAAAAACGTTTGCTAATTGGAAAAAGAACAGAAATTTGTTTTTGTTTTCAAGGCTGTTGGACCCAAGCTCTAACCTCAAACTTCAATGTTTCAGATTTCTGGTTTCAGATATTAGTCATTTACTCACGTGTCCCTGTCATTTAGTATAATATTTTTATATTTGTAAGGATTACATATTTATCTTTTATACTTTTATTAGTTAATTGTTAATTTAGTTTTATTATTTGCTGCGGATAATAATTAAATTGGAACTAAATGTTTAAATTTGATGAAATAAACGAAAATTTTAATATTTAAATATTATTTTTATTGTTTTTACTATCTACCTATTGCCGGTAAGGAGCAGATAACAAGAACTAATCAATTGAGTTCACGGTATTGAGTTTGACTCAAATACTTTACAATTTCACCGTCAGGATCGCTAGTTTCGCCATTAAATAGATATTTTTTTGATTGTGTGGCATTTGCGGCATGGCGGCACGTGCTCTTTGTAGATTGGTCCGTCACTCATGAATTCTTTGTAAATATTTGAAAAGTTCATTGCAAAAATTGAGGTACGTAATATACCCGAAAATCCTATAAATTTACTTTACTTATCTAATACTCACAATCCATAAAATTGAGCAAAACAACATCACACTTCTTTCCAAATAAATTCTACTTTTTTCTGCCAAATTCCATTTTTTTCTGAAAATGTAATAATTGCACAGCTAATAATCTGTTTTCGTTAATAATCCAAAATTTCCCCTAAGTAGGCTGTACCCTCAAGTTGCTTTATAAAGCAAAAAATTGAAAAGGAGACTCAAATTCACAACAATCAAAAAGATTAAAACCACTGTCAAAATCGGCTTTTGTTGTTATTATTTCTTGTCTTATTTAAATTGCAGATGTGGATTTTTATACTTCTGTATCCGTTACTTCTAAGTTTAGAACCAATCTTAGCTGACAAAAAAGTTAATAAATATGTAACAACTTTAATCGACGCCAAGTGGAGAGATACACCTCTTGTCCTCGAAGTAGCCGAATATCTCAATGACGAAAATCCAAATTATTTTTGGAAATTTATTGATGAAGTTTCAAGGGAAAACGGCGTTCTTCAAAGTGCCGGTTAGTATCAAAATTGAAAGAAAGAAGTCTCAATTATTGTTTGCGTGTAAAATTACTCCAATTATTGTAATTAAAATTACTCTACACTTTAAAAAAAGTGATTGAAAATTACCATATTATTCGCGTTAAAAAACAATATAAAAATACCAGTGATTAACATGCTAATTTTACCACAAAAAGTGTAAAAATTATAGCTTTAACGTGGTAAATTCCATTTAATTTGTGCTTTTTTTACACGTTTTGTTGTTAAGTTATAGCGTATCACGTGATAAAATTACACTCACGAGCGATTACACTATGGTTGAAATTTACCACGTTAATATATGGTATTTTTATGTCCACTGATTTACGTGGTAATGTCACACTTTTACAATAAAATTGATACAAAACTTGTGAAATTCCACCGTTAATTGCTGCAATTTTACAATAAACTTGTACAATTAACTCATGAATCACAGTAAAACATTTACAGGCCGACTTGTAATTTTTAACCATTTTTTTACAGTGTGGACTGATTTTAAAATAAGTGCATAATCTGACGCTATATACTCAGGGCTGCCACATTCACTGATTCTGTTCACTCCCATTTATCTAAATTCAATGGAATTTTTTGGGATTCTGAAAATTTTGTTCCATTCTCTTGAATATTTTTAATTCATCTTGAATTCGCATGAATTTCATGGAATTCTCTCGGATTCCCTTGAATTCTTCTAAATTCACTTTAATGTTACTGAAATCAATGGAATATTTTGATTTTTTTTTTTAGTTCATTTGGAATTCATCCTGAACTGTCTTAATTTATCCTGAATTATTTGGAATTATCTTGCATTTTGGTAATTTTCCCTGAATTCTTCTGAATTCACTTGAATTCTTCTAAATTTACTTAATTCTACTCAATTCAATGGAATTTTGGAATTTTTTTTCTTTTAATTCACCCTGAAGTCTTTTAAAATCGCCTTGAATTCTTAGGCATTTCATCAAATTCTTCTGAATTTCATTGATGTTCTTTAAATTCACTCCAAATTTAATGAATTCAATGCATTTTCGAATAGTTTTGAATCGCTTTCAGTTTACTAGAATTTTTTTTTAATTCACTTTTAGTTTTTTATGAATTTCATCGAATTCTTCTCACTTTTCTGAAATGCCTCTGAATTCACTAATTCTATTCAATCCCATTTATCTGAATTCAATGGATTTTTTAAAAATTTTAAAACATTTGTTCCATTTACTTGAATTATTCTAAATTCACCCCGAATTCTTTTAAATTAATCTTGAATTCGTATGAATTTCCTCAAATTCTGTGTAATTTCCTTGAATTCTTCTAAATTTGCTCTAATTTTTTGCTCTAATGGAATATTTTGGATTTTTTCAATTCATTTATATATTCACCCAGAATTCTTATTAATTAATCCTGAATTCTCTTGAATTTCCTTGAATTTTCGTAAATTGACTTCACATTCAATGAATTCAATCAATTTTTCTGAAAGTTTTCAATTGTTTTCAGTACACTTGAATTTTTATGAACTTTTGCAAATTTTTCTCATTTTCCTTAAATTCCTCAAAACTTACTGATTCTATTCACTCCCTTTTATCCGAATTCAACGGATTTTTTTTTAATTAACAAAATTTATTCCATTCACTTGATTTATTCGAAATTCACCCTGAATTCTTTTTGATTCATCTTGAATTCGTATAAATTTCATCGAATTCTCTGCAAAATTTGGTATTTTTTTCAATTCATTTGGAATTTAGCCAGAATTTTTATTGATTCATTCTGATTTCTTTTTGATTCTCTAAATTCCTTTGAATTTTTGCAAATTCACTACAGATTTAATGAATTCAATGAAGTTTTTAAATAGTTTTGAATTGTTTTAAGTTCACTCGATTTTTTTCTAAATTCAACTTGAACTTTTATGAATTCCATCGAACTTTTCTCATTTTCCTTAAATTCCTCTAAATTCACTCATTTTATCCACTCCCATTTATCGGAATTCAATGGGATTTTTTTGAATTAAAAAAAAATTGTTCCATTCACTTGAATTATTCTAAATTCACCCTGAATTCTATGAAATTAATCATGAATTCGTATGAATTTCATCGAATTCTCTGGAATTCCCTTGAATTCGCACTAATTTCACTAAAAGCAATGAAATATTTTTATTTTATTCTTTTCAAAAAATTTTTTATTATATTTTTTTATATTTTTATCTTTTCAATCTATTTGTAATTCTGCCAGAATTCTTATTAATTTATCCTGAATTCTTTTGAATTACTTTGAACTTTTACAAATTCACTTAACTTCTTAAATAATTCACCTTTAATTTTTATCAATTTCATCGAATTCTTCTCATTTTTTTGCATTAACATTATTGATCTTTTAGGTGTAAGATTAGTTTTCTAAGTGAAAGAAGAATTTATAATGATTAGGGAAAATGAAAAATACGTCAGGAAATTTTGAAATTGGGATTTTGTAGCTACATTGATTTAATTAATTGGTTTGTTGTTTTCAATTTGTTTTTCATTTTACATAAATTTGGTTGAATTTCCTCTGAATTCGGTCGAATTCGTCCTGAATTCTGTTCACTCCCATTTTTTTCAATTGGATGTAAATTTTTTAATTATTAAATTTTTGTTTAATTTACTCAAGTTTTTATAAATTTCGTCAATGTCTCTTAAATTCTTTTAAATTCACTCCAATTTTACTGAAGTCAATGGAATTTTTTGGATTTTTTACATTCATTTTGAATCTTTTTGAATTTAACTTGAATTGTTTTGAATTAATTCTGAAGTCTTATGAATTCATCCTGAATTCATTAAAATTCACCTGAAATTCTTATAAATTTCAGTGAATTCTTTTGAAATATTTTGAATTAAAAAGAACATTAAGTCACATTATTAATGCACATTAGTCACATTTTTGTAAATTTTAGTCACTTTTTGGATTAGAAATCAGTCACTTTTGGTCACTTTTTGGTTTGAATAGGTCACTCTTTCACTTTTTTCTAGTAAATTAGGCTGTGGCAGCCCTGTTTATACTGAATATTTCAATTTTTTAGTTGATTGAAACGTTTTTCTCTATTTTGTTTCTAGT
>JAUMHM010000087.1:16537147-16557098 GCA_032362435.1 Melikaiella ostensackeni | reverse complement strand
AAAGATTTTTGATATTAATAAGAAAATAGACAATTTGACCAAACAACATTTGATATTAATTTCTTTATTTTTAATTTCAGGTAATAGTTGAATTTCATCAATATAGGTTACATTATTTATAAATGTAGTTTCCCTGTAAATTACTCCTTATGAGGATGTGTAAATTGGTCTCGAAAAATGTTGGTCCCCAGTAGTAAAAAAAAAGCGGAGAAAAGAAAGAGTGAGAGGTTGGTTTGGTTGACTCTTTCTTTTTCTTCCTCTTCTTTCTTATCGTCGTACATTTATCTCTAATGAGCCATGAAAGTGGGTAGTTTCGGAGTCTATTTTTGATTTGCGATCTTTTTGGGTGTTCTTTTTGGGTACAAAAAAAATTTTCATAAGAAAGTAGATTTCATTTTGATCTTAAAGGTTCTTGTTATTAATAAGAAAATAGAAAAATTGATCAAACAACATTTGATAATAATTTCTTTACTTTTATTTTGAGGTTATATTTGAATTTAATTAATAAATATTTCATTATTCATAAATGTACTTTTTCTGTTTATTACCCCTTATGAGGATGTGTAAATTGGCTTCGAAAAATTTTGGTCCCCCGTGGTAAAAAAAGGCGGAGAAAAGAAAGAGTAGATTTTATTTTGATCTTCAAGAAAGTTTTGTTGTTGTTCAGAGATGCTAAAAATTATTTTAGATAATTTGTTTGTCAATAAATGATGAAATTGTTAGAAAAATTATTTAAACAAAAACTGACAGTGATTTCTTAGTACATGCAGAAGTGTCAGTGGTGACTCAATTAGCTGAAATAACTATAATTTAAAAATTAAATTTAAAAGAGATGTGAATCCCGTGAATTCTGCAATATCTTCAGTAAGTGAAATTCAATGTGGTTCCTGCTCTTTCCGATGAGGACGCCACTAACCAGCAGAAAAAATAGGATGCAGACTTATCGTTACGGTTGTCGAGGCCGCAAGAAAGGTGTGTATCGTTTCTTGGTTTTTGTCATATCAGTTAATTATAGTTAATAAATGGTGAGTAAACAAAAATTTAATATGCGTTCAGAATTATATGATGAATTTTAAAAATATTAATCTGAATAAAATTACACAAAATGTTATATTTTTGTTCATTGTATGTGCACGAAACAAGAATTAGCTTTTATAACCTCAATATCTTTCAAAATAAAAGAGCTATAAAGTAATAAAACATTTTTATCAAAATATTTACAATCTTGTTAGAAAAGGTATCAATTTGAAAACATATTTATATTTTCAGTTGATTTGCAATGTTATTGATAGCATTGTGTAACAAAATATATAATAATAAATACCTTTACTTATTTTAAAACTTGTCACCTATTTTGAAAATTTGTCACCTTTTCACCTTTTTTCAGATGCAAAACTAAAATTTTCTTCCAAATTGCAATTTGCAATGCCTCAAAGTTAATTCATGTGAGCTGTGATGAGCTGTAATTTTGTTGAGGCTGGGAGAGAACCGCAAAGTGACAGTGAACTTATTTTCTGGTCGAGAATTTCAAAAATTCTTATAGTTTTAGTAGAAGTTATTCAATCAGGACTCCAAGTGGGAAGTCTTACAGCTTTTAACACTTCCAATTCCAAAGACTAATTATTGTAAAATTATTTAAATTCAAAGACTTGAATTTGACAAATTTAATTTTATAAATCTCGTACATATTTTGTAATTGTTGAATTCAGAACGATGAAAATTTGAAAATAAACCATTTTCAATGTTTATTGTTGAGCCGGATAGCAAGTCTCTTTTTCATATTTCTTTGCTTTCTTTAAATCGTTAGGCTACTGTTCAGAATATGGTTCAAATTGAAAGGATTTCCAATTCATTATATTTAATTTAAAATACATACAAAATCGTTAGATATAAAATTTAAATTTCTCAATTTTTTTTCAAAAAAATTCAAAAATTTTTCAAATTTTAAAAATGAAGGCCTGAATAGTTAAAGAATTTGTTATTTATAACATTTAAAATTCAATTATTTTAGCTCGAAACATGATAAATTAGATCATTCCAAATCTATAGTGTTTGAAGTTCAACCATTGTTGTTTGAACAATAATTCGAAATTCAAGTATTAAAAATTGGACAGCTTAAAATTGAAAAGCTTAATAATTGAGTAATTGAGAGGTTACATGCAATAACCGGTTAAAGAGAATTCTAGCGCTCCGTTTCATTGGCCCCTGAGAGCTTGTAAAAAATGTTTCGAATTTCAATTTTCGAAACATGTATTTAAGTAGAAAATATTTAATTATATGTTTCAAAAAGTGAAATTCGAAACATTTTTTACAAGCTTTCAGGGGCCAACGAAACTGAACGCTAAAATTTTATCACCGGTTTTAAATCGAAATCGGTCAAAGCTGCAGAATTAGAAATTGAAATCTATTAATACATTGATAATTATTATTTAAAAATATTGAAAATATAAAAATTTCAAATTAAAATTTTTATTATTAAACAAATTTAAATTAGTAACATTTGAAATTGAAGAAATGTGAATTTAAGCTTTATTGTACAATTTTCATTTGAAATCCTTCCTAGTTGAATAATTTTAAATTAAAGATGCAAAAAATTTCATAATTTTACTTTGATACTTTAGAAATTGCACAATTTCAAACTATAGTAGCAAGTGAAACTGAATAATTGTGAATTGAATCCTTCCAAATTATATTATAAAATTTTATTTCAGATTGCAAGGAACAATTTTCAGTATAAAACGTTCAATTTCAAACTGTTTTTAGGTTGAAGAATTTGAAATATTTTGCAATAAAAACCGTTTTGTTTGAAATTTAAATTGTTCAAAATTTTACAATTTCCAACTGGAAGTCTTAATAGGTTAAATAATTAAATTGAAAGCTTTCAAATTGATTTGATTAGTCTTGGATTAAAAATATTTAAATGAGTACAATTTCTAATTTAAAGCCTTTAAAGTCATTTATAAATGAGTCAATATCAATTTCAAAGTCTTAACAGTTGAACAGTATTCCATGTTTCAATGTTCAATGTTCAATTTGAATTTTTTTTCTGTTTGAAGACCTCGAAATAAAAATTCTTCAATTCTGGTGGCCTCTACTTTTTAATTATACGTACAATTTTTAATATTTTTCATTTCGTGAGTTTTAAATTTTTTTATTTTCAATTATAAACGCTTCAAAGTTGAAATGTAGAATTGTTCCGCATTACATTTGTAAATTTAGAGGTTCCTCTTGGAATGGGTGCTTCAAATTATAAATTCAGTCTTGAGAGCTTGAATTTCAAAATTTAAATGATCGGGAACATTTTTTTTTTAAACTAGGAGAATGAGTTGTAATTATTTCTGCGTCTTGAATGGCCTTTTGGGTGACCCGTGTTCTTCAAAATCATATTTTTTTTGTTCTCACCCTCTAGTTTTTTTCGAATGCCAAAAGAAATTATCTTCAAAGTTTAGAAATATCTGTTAAAGACCATGAAGTTTCCCATTGATTTAACACAGGAAAAAGGCAACTTCTTGCATGTCTATTTGATTTATACATTTTTTTCGGTCACCTAATCGTCACCTATTTTCGAAAAAAATCATCTATTCACCTTTTTTAAATCTAATAGGTACTATGATGATTGAATACGTTCAAATTCATCGTAAATATATTATACATATATTTTAATCATTTTTATTTAATAGAAATTGAAACAATTACATTGATTATTATTTTTTTGAATTACACTTCAAAGTTTTCTTTTTTAAGCTACAAAATAAACCGACAGCAAAGTCGCCGATTATAAACATACTCATAAAGATAAAAAAATAATAAACCCTTTTTCTTCTCATTTACTATCCTAATGAAATCATTCAAGCAAAACTATCTGTTCATTGAATTTTACATTCATAGTATTAATAAAACTATTTTATACCGAAAACAAGAAATAATAAACATACATTGTAAATATTATACATATATTTTCATCTTTTTTATTTATTAACAATTGAAACAATTACATTGATTATTTTTTTCTAGTTACACTCCAAAGTTCACTTTTCAAAGCTACAAAATAAACTAAGACATTTTTCCTAAATGTTAACATTATAAATGTTCGAATGATATGTATAACAACAGTGTAACAATTATTATGTAATTTTATTAAAATAAATTTTTTAAATTGAGTAAATTATTCGAATAAACATAAAATCAAAATCGATGAAAGAAGAATTAAAAATTAAAGTGAATATTTCAAAACCTTACCCTATATATGTAGTTAAAAATTTGAGATTTTTTCTTATTAATTCCTTTCATCAAATTAAATCTTCTTTTGTTTACACTCGAATACTTTTTGTAAGTACTTCATATGTAATATCTGAAACAATTACCAACTCACGACATTAAATATTTGCAAAATAAAAATGAATATATGAGTAATATGAAAAATGAAAATAAATATTTGCAAAAAGAATTAAATAATTACGGATTAAGTTTTTCAAAATTGTACAATTTCAAATTGAAATCTTTTGAACTTGAATAGTTTTGAATTTTTAATTTAAAAAATGGAACTAAATAAAATTTTTTGGATTTCAATATAAATCGTTTCAGATTGTACCATTTCAAACTTGAAGCCTTAATGCTTAAACAATTTTAAATTTAAATATCAAAAGACGATTTCTAATGTGAAGCGTTCAAAATGGTATCACCTCAAGTTGAGTCTTAATGTTTTGGCAATTTGAAGCTTGAACCGGCCAAAACTTATAGTTATCATTTGGAATTGAAAGCGTTTGAAATTAAATAATTTGAAATTGGAAACGTTATGAATTAAATAATTTTAGATTGAAATATTCGACCTTAATAAGCAAGTTTAAAGCCAAGACATTCAAACTTTAGCAATATCAAAAATTGATTAACATTTTCGGGAGGGGATAAAGTTTTGGTATATTTTAAATCAAAATTAATTTTCAGTGTATACCATGAACATTTTTTCAATTCATTTTGTCCACACAAATACTTTTTTTGTGTGCAAAAGTTATTTCGTTGAGATCGACTGAACCGCTAAATTGCGAATGTTCTTTAATATCAGGCTGGCTTTAAGAATGAACAATTCTAAATAAAGTGTTCGAAATTAAAATTCCTATTTCAGATTGAAACATTAAAATTGTTTTTTGTTTCAAAAAGCGTATCCTAATCAAAATTTAAATCACTTTCAGTTCTCTTAACTACAATAAATGGGACGACTGAAACGATAGGACGATAGAAAATTCCCGACTTTATATATTACCGAATTTGAAAATTCCTAAAATAAAATTGCCGTCATTATAAAATGTCTGACCTTATGAAATTGATGACACAGAAAAATTCCCGCATTATAAAATTTCCGAATCTAAACAACTAAAAATTGTTTGAATAATAGGGTCATTCCAGAATAGATTGTCTCGACATCGTTGCAATCTGTTTAAAAAAAAAATGGATGTTGACGTATAATGTTCCTGGATGTTCCTATTGTCGAATTTCCTTATTTATAAGCGTTATTATTTGATTCCGTTTGTAAAAATGATTTTTAAATAATGGTATGCACTGAGAAACTGGTTGGTTCGCTGCATCACAAAATTCTGTTATTTTAAAAGAAAGCATAAAATAATTTGAGTTAGACTAAAATTATATTATCATTTGCGAATTTAAATTTCGTGCGGTAACAATATATTTTCATTTTTCTGGAATTTTATTTTCCGGGATTTTTCAGTCGTCCCAAGTAAATACAATAAAGTATGGACAGCAATGTACAAATTGTATTTTTAAAAATCTGTAATGTGTAATTTTCCACGTTTTTTAAACGATTTTTAAAAATCAATTGAAAAAACTCTACTAGAAACTACAATTTACCAATTTGTCTCTAATATGTTACTAATTCATTTGAAATTCCCAGCACTACATTTTTTTGAAAGATTTAATTTAAATAAATAATACTAAAAATCCAGAATCCTGACTAACCAACTGTTTAATTTCCCTTTTCAGCTTGCAATAAATTGCATAAGATGTCGAAACTTTCTCTAAGTAAATTAATGAAAAGATCACCACCAGCGATCCAAACGAAACGCAAAGCTAAACTCAACAGATTCAACGGCCTCACAGAAGAGGAAATTCAGCAAAATAGTCCTCCACTGCCTGATTACCTAGAAAAAGACTTAGACCTCGTTTTTGTAGGAATAAATCCAAGTTTAACAGCCGCTTATCGAGGAAGATATTATGCAGGACCAGGGAATCACTTTTACAAACTTCTCCACGAATCAGGTTTAGTACCAAGATTTGTCAGCTTCGAAGAAGATCATCAACTCCTACAGTTTGGAATCGGCCTCACAAATGTCGTAGACAGAGCGACGAAATCATCAGCAGATTTGAGTCGAGCCGAAATTAAAGAAGGTTCTACCACCATCGATAAAAAGCTTCGAGAATTCAAACCCAGAATCGCAGTTTTTAATGGAAAATGTATTTACGAAGTTTTTGTTAATAAGACTGGCAAATCTGATTTCAATTTTGGTCTACAGCCTCAAAGAATTGGAGAAACTGCACTTTGGGTTGTTCCTTCAAGTAGTGCGAGGTGCTCAAGTTTTCCAAGAATGGTCGACAAGCTTCAATTTTATTCCTCTCTGAAGAAATATTTGTCTTACTTAAAAGGTGAAATAAGCGAAGTTGATCTGAAGGAATTTTGTTTTAAAGGAAAACATAAGCATGTACCCAGTACCTCAAACATGTGGAGGCGAAAAAATATGTCTGCTTTTCTAAGTGGAGGAAGAATCGCGAATAAATATACTTTGAGCCTAGATATTTCTGATGATGATGTCTCTTATGTTAACACAAGTGAGTTTCAAATAAAAGAAATTAGAAGTAAGGATGGTATTGAAAAACTTCAAGATAATGTAGAACCGAAGACTGAAATTCAAGAGGATCCTGTGATAGAAAAGAAGTCAGAAGTTAATAGTAAGAGTGTTAAGGAAGATTCGGAAGAAGATAGATATTCGGTTTCTAAGACTTTGTCCGCGAGAAAGGAAAGAATGAAGTTAGAATTGAAAACAAATAAGGAAACTTGTCGAAATACTCTAACAAAAGTGTCGGTCACTCGACCTAAGGAAATTGATGAACCATCGGATTTTGTGAGTTTGATCAAACAGAGACTCGACGCTAAGAAGAAAAAAGCAGAAGAAAACCTTGAAAGTTGTGAAGGACTGAATTAAGTTTAAAGTATTGTAAATGATTTTTAGGTTTTATTTTTATACATGTTTAATTGATATGGAAATTGCTGATGCCTGATGATTCAGTATTAAAATGATTATACAAATCTAGTTGTTTAATAAACAAGATATTCTTTTATAAAAGTTGATTTCTCAATTTTATTGTATTTCAAAATTCTGGGAAATTCTTTTTATTCATTAAAAAAAAAGTCATTCTAAAAAGGTATCTAAATTTTATGAGTGTCTGTGCATGAAAACGATATCCAACACGCACATTAACGAAAAGATAAAAATATTATTTTTATCGTTATTCAAAAAAGAATTTTCAGCAATTTTACACAGCTAAAATGACAAAAGATTAAAGCATCTATGTCTATTAGGGTGATCCAAAGAAAGGCTTTATTTTCTTCTAAAATGCAGGGTGGCCGCTGGATCGGGGAACCGGGAAATGACCGGATTTGATGAGACCGGGGAAAACCCGGAAATGTCAGTGAATTTAATTTTTGACCGGTAGTTTTACAAATTTTCAAAAGAAAAACCTATCCAATCTCATGAAAGTCCCAAATTTCATATCATATGATAAAATGCAATTTAAATTAAGTTCGATTTTAATTTTTTTTAATTTTACATTTAATTGTTAACTTTCTCAATTATGAAATCATTCAGTTTACAAAAAGTTTAAAGAAGGTTATAAAGATATTCAATTTGAAAGGTTTAAAATTCAAAATTTTTCTATTTTGAACGGTGAATGACGAAAGTTTTGACTCTGAAACATTAAAGTTAGTTTTCAATTTCAGATTGTCAAATTTTAATCATTTCAGTTTCAAATTATTCAATTTTAAACGTCTTTATTTAGAAATGACACAAATTCATTTCCTTTTCATTCCATTCGTATTCGAAATATTGTCCTGTTTTCCAAATTTCACCTAATCTACAACTGTTTGATTTGACACGTTTTCAATTGAAAATCGTTCAATATATTTTTTTAAAATTCTAAATGCTCCCAATTTGAAATTATTAATTATTGTTTCGAAAAATGTTAAAACCCTTAATATTTAAAAATTTGGTTAATAATGAATTTTTAAATTGTTTATATTTTTAATATTAGGAAATGAAAATCCAGGGACGTCAAGGCGCGCTTTACGTGCGTGTATTTACTGAAAGTAGTAGAATAAATCTCTAGACAGCTCTAAAAAAGGATGTGAAAATCTACAAAGACAGAAAAACATTAGAATAACTTGAATTTTTGAAATATTTCATAAAAAGCAATTTTTTTCTTCATGAAGAGACAAATTGTAAAATATACAGGCCTCGGATTGACCACACTATTAACACTATTTGACAATTTTTTTATTAATGACACTATTTTGCTACTATTATGGAGAAAATGACACTAAAGACACTATTTTCGCACAATTGTCTGCTAATGCCACTATTTCTTCATTGGATGAGTATTAATTTGCCAAAACATTTTCCAATAGCTACCGGTTATCGAAAAAATCGACTTTTTACAAAAAAATGTTGTATGCATTGAAATGTTTATTTAATAAATTCTCATGTCAAATTGTGTAAATAAAACATTTTTAACACTTATCTATAATACAAAATTCTGCTTCTGAAAATTGAAGCAAATTGAAAATTGAATTGTCAGCAGTTGAATTTTTAAGAGTTAATTTTTGAACAACTGAATATTCCACTGTTGAAAATTCAGTTTTATTTAGTTTTAATAGTTAAACTTTCAACAGTTAAAAATTCATTTTTTTGTTAAAGCTTCATCATTTTAGTTAAATTTTGTCTTTCTGGTTTGAAAATTCGTCTTTTTAGTTGCAGGTTCAACTTTTTGTTGAAACATTGTCTTTTCAAGCAGAAAATTAATCTCTTTGCCTGAAAATTTAACTACTTGGTTAAAAGTTAAACTCCTTTGTTGAAAATTCATTTTTTTGTTTGAAGATTCATCATTTTAGTTTAAAATTCATCTCTTCGGTTGAAATTTTTTTTTTTAGTTGAAAATTCAATAATTTGGTTTGAAAATTCATCTCTTTTGGTTAAAACTTCTATTCTTTGGTTAAGAATTCAATTGTTTTGTTGAAAATTGAACAGTTTTGTGAAAGTCTTCCTTTTTGGTTGAAAATTCATCTTTTTAGTTCCAAGTTCGACTGTTTAGTTGAAAATTCGGCTTTTTGGTTTGAAAATTCAACTATTTCGGTAGAAAATTCAACTATTTGGTCGTAAATTAACTTTTGTTGAAAATTTATATTTTTGGGATGAAAAACCAACTGCTTATTAGAAAATTCGTCTTTTTGGTTCGAAACTTCAACAATTTGGTTGAAATTGTTTTTCTTTCTTGACTGAAAAATCTTTCTTGGCTGAAAATTCTACTCTTCTGTTAAATGTCATCTTTTTGGTTTGAAACTTCATCTCTTCTGGTAGAAATTTCTTCTAATCATCTTTTTTGGTTAACAATCCAACTGTTTGGTTGAAAATTAATATGTTTTGGTTGAAAGTTGAACCTCTTGAAAATTCAACTATTTGATAGCAAATTCATGTATTTTGTTTAAAATTCATCTTTTCTAGTAGAAAATTAATCAGCTTGGTTAAAGATTCATCTTTTTTGTTGAAAATTCAGGTACTTGGTTGAAAGTTGAACTTGTTTGTTAAAAATTCATCTCTTTTGGATAAAAATTTTATTCATTGGTTGAGAATTTAATTATTTTGTTGAAAATTGGACAGTTTTGTTAAAGTTATCCTTTTTTGTTGAAAATTCATCTTTTTGGTTTGAAAGTTCAACTATTTTGGCAGAAAATTGAGCTATTTGGTTGGAAATTAACTTTTTTGTTGAAAATTTATATTTTCGGGCTCAAAAGTCAACTGACTCCTAGAAAATTCGTCTTTTCGTTTTGAAACTTCAACAATTTGGTTGAAATTGTTTTTCTTTCTTGACTGAAAAATCTTTCTTGGTTGGAAATTCTACTCTTTTGTTAAATGTCGTCTTTTTGGTTTGAAACTTCAACAATTTGGTTGAAATTGTTACTCTTCCGTGACTAAAGAATATTTCTTGTTTGAAAATTTACTCTTTTGTTAAATTTCGTCTTTTTGTTTCGAAACTTCAATAATTTGGTATTAATTGTTTATGTTTCTTGATTGAAAAATGTTTCTTGGTTAAAAATTCTCCTTTTTGTTAAATGTCGTCTTTTTGGTTTGAAACTTCAACAATTTGGTTGAAATTGATTTTCTTCCTTGACTGAAAAATCTTTCTTGGTTGAAAATTCTACTCTTTTGTTAAATGTCATCTTTTTGGTTTGAAACTTCATCTCTTTTGGTAGAAATCTCTTCTAATCATCTTTTTTGGTTAATAATTCAAATGTTTGGTTGAAAATTAATATGTTTTGATTGAAAGTTGAACCTCTTGAAAATTCAACTATTTAATAGCAAATTTATGTATTTTGTTAAAAATTCGTCTTTTCTAGTAGAAAATTAATCTGCTTGGTTAAAGACTTATCTTTTTGGTTTAAACTTCAGCTACTTGGTTTAAAATTGAAATCGTTTGTTGAAAAATCATATTTTTGTTGAAGATTCATCATTTTAGTAAAAGATTCATCTCTGTGGTTGAAAATTTTTGTATTTTTTGGTTGAAAATAGAACTGTTCGGTTGGAAATTAATTTTTTTCTTGAAAAATTATATTTTCGGGATGAAAATTCAACTGCTTTCTAGAAAACTTGTCTTTTTGGTTTGAAACTTCATCAATTGGTTGAAATTGTTTTCTTTTGTTTAACGTCTTCTCTTTGGTTTTAAACTTCATCTCTTTTGGTAGAATATTCTTCTAATCATGTTTTTTGCTTAATAATTCATCTGTTTGGTTGAAAATTGACTTTTTTGGTTGAAAGTTGAACTACTTGAAGAACCAGCTATTTGGTTGCAGATTCCGGTATTTTGTTTAGAATTCGCGTTTTCTAATTGAAAATTAGTCTCCTTGGTTTTAACTTCGAGTACTTGGTTGACAGTTGAACTCGTTTGTTAAAAATTCATTTTTTTGTTTGAAGATTCGTTATTTTAGTTGAAAATTCATTCCATTGGTTAAAAATTCAACTGTTTGGTTTGAAAATTAATCTCTTTTCGTTAAAAACCTTAATCAGTGGTTGAGAACTTTATTATTTTGTTGAAAATTTGACAATTTTGTTAGAAAATCATAGTTGTGGTTGAAAATTCGTCTTTTTTGTTGCAAGTTTGGCTGTTTTGTTGAAAATTCGTCTTTTTGGCTTGAAAATTTAACAATTTTGGGAGAGAATTCAACTACTTGTTTGGAAATTAACTTTTTTGTTAAAAATTAACGTTTTGGGGATGAAAATTCAACTGCTTTCTAGAAAATTCGTCTTTTTGATTTAAAACTTCAACAATTTGGTTAAAATTGTTTTTCTTTCTTGACTGAAATATCTTTCTTGGTTGAAAGCTTTTTTTTGTTAAATGTCGGCTTTTTGGTTTGAAACTTCATCTCTTTTGGTAGAAATTTCTTCTATTCATCTTTTTTTGTTAAAAATTCAACTATTAAGTTGAAAATTAATATGTTTTGGTTGAAGGTTTAACCTCTTGAAAATTCAACTATTTGGTAGCAGATTCATGTATTTTGTTTAAAATTCATCTTTTCTAGTAAAAAATTAATCTGCTTGGTTAAAGATTCATCTTTTCGGTTGAAAATTCAGCTACTTGGTTGAAAGTTAAACTCGTTTTGTAAAAATTCATTTTTTGTTTGAAGATTCATCATTTTAGTTGGAAATTCATCTCTGGTTGAAAATTTATTTTCTTTTAGTTGAAAATTCAACTATTTGGTTTAAAAATTCATCTTTTTTTGTTAAAAAGCTTATTCTTTGGTTGAGAATTTAATTATTATTTTGAAAATTGGACAGTTTTGTTAAAGTCATCCTTTTTGGTTGAAAATTCGTCTTTTTTGTTTGAAACTTCAACAATTGGGTTGAATCTGTTTTTCTTTCTTGACTGAGAAATCTTTCTTGATTGAAAATTCTACTCATTTGTTAAATTTTATTTTTTTGGTTTGAAACTTCATCTCTTTTGGTAGAAATTTCTTCGAATGATATTTTTTTGTTAAGAATTCAACTGTTAAGCTGAAAATCAATCTGTTTTGGTAGAAAATTGAACCTCTTGAAAGTTCAACTATTTGATAGCAAATTCATATATTTTGTTTAAAACTCGTCCTTTCTTGTAGAAAATTAATCTGCTTGGTTAAAGATTCATCTTTTTGGTTTAAAATTCAGCTACTGGGTTGAAAGTTGAACTCGTTTGTTAAAAATTCATTTTTTTGTTTGAAGAGTCATCATTTTAGATAAAAATTCATCTCTCTTGTTGAATTTTCTTTATTTGAAAATTAATCTGCCTTGGTTAAAAATCTGATTCTTTGGTTGAAAGTTTAATTACATATTTTGTTGAAAATTTGACAGTTTTGTAAGGCATCCTTTTTGGTTCCAAGTTCGACTGTTTAGTTGAAAATTCGGCTTTTTGGTTTGAAAATTCAACTATTTCGGTATAAAATTCAACTATTTGGTCGTAAATTAACTTTTTTGTTGAAAATTTATATTTTTGGGATGAAAAACCAACTGCTTTTTAGAAAATTCATCTTTTTGGTTCGAAACTTCAACAATTTGGTTGAAATTGTTTTTCTTTCTTGACTGAAAAATCTTTCTTGGCTGAAAATTCTACTCTTCTGTTAAATGTCATCTTTTTGGTTTGAAACTTCATCTCTTCTGGTAGAAATTTCTTCTAATCATCTTTTTTGGTTAACAATCCAACTGTTTGGTTGAAAATTAATATGTTTTGGTTGAAAGTTGAACCTCTTGAAAATTCAACTATTTGATAGCAAATTCATGTATTTTGTTTAAAATTCATCTTTTCTAGTAGAAAATTAATCAGCTTGGTTAAAGATTCATCTTTTTTGTTGAAAATTCAGGTACTTGGTTGAAAGTTGAACTTGTTTGTTAAAAATTCATCTCTTTTGGATAAAAATTTTATTCATTGGTTGAGAATTTAATTATTTTGTTGAAAATTGGACAGTTTTGTTAAAGTTATCCTTTTTTGTTGAAAATTCATCTTTTTGGTTTGAAAGTTCAACTATTTTGGCAGAAAATTGAGCTATTTGGTTGGAAATTAACTTTTTTGTTAAAACTTTATACTGCCGGGGTGAAAAGTCAACTGCTTTCTAGAAAATTCGTCTTTTTGCTTTGAAACTTCAACAATTTGGTTGAAATTGTTTTTCTTTCTTGGCTCAAAAATCTTTCTTGGTTGAAAATTCTACGCTCTTGTTAAATGTCGTCTTTTTGTTTTGAAACTTCATCTCTTTTGGTAGAAATTTCTTTTAATCATCTTTTTTGGTCTACTGTTTGATTTAAAATTGATCTGTTTTGGTTGAAGGTTGAACTGCTGGAAAAATCAGCTATTTTGTTCCAAACTCATGTATTTTCTTTAAAACTTGCGTTTTATAGTAGAAAATTAGTCTCCTTTGTTGCGAATTCGACTACTTGGTTGAAAGTTGAAATGGTTTGTTAAAAATTCATTTTTTTGTTTGAAGATTCGTCGTTGTAGTTGAAAATTCATTTCTTTGGTTGAAAATTTCTCTTTTTTAGTTGAAAATTCAACTGTTTGGTTCGAAAATTCATCTCTTTCGGTTAAAAATCTGATTCTTTGGTTGAAAATTTAATTATTTTGTTGAAAATTTGACAATTTTGTTAAAAAAAACATCCTTGTGATTGAAAATTCGTCTTGTTGGTTGCAAGTTCGACTGTTTTCTTGAAAATTCGTCTTTTTGATTTAAAAATTCAACTATCATGGTAGAAAATTCAACAGTTTGGTTGCAGGTTCATGTATTTTGTTGAAAATTCGTGTTTTATAGTATAAAATGAAACTTCTTGGTTGAAAATTCAACTACTTGGTTGATAGTTGAACTAATTTGTTAAAAAGTATGAAAGTCCTTAAATACATTCTTTTTTCGGCTCAAAGTATTTTTTACACTTCTTTTTTAGTAAAAAACTAATTTTTGACTAATTTGAAGAGGCTACTATTACTTATTTTGAAGAACTCCTATAAATTTTTGTATTCATTTAATTTATGAAGTCCGAGGTCTAAATGTAGTGAAAGGTTTGAATTTAACACGCCAGAAGTACGAGAAAGAGCGAACTTCATCGAGAATAGTCGACCATCAACCGCTCGATAAGTGTGCACGTGCATCGCACTTTTGCAAGCTAAAATCAGTTAGTTAGTAGCTGTTGGTGTTGTGAGTTGGTTTTAATTTTTGTCTCAAGTGCATTCACAGGTGTCACAGTTCACAATGTGAGTATTTGAATATGAAATATCTTCATTTCCAGCCTTGAATATTGATTATTGCCAATTATTGCATAAAATGTTGCGTAGTTTCTTTATTTACGTTGCTTTGACGTTTGCTTACCGGTACCACTTAATTTATACGAAGGGGAATTAATTTCTTCTAATAAGTTTGTGACAGTTCCAATTACTAAAAGTTCATTGGGAGCTCGACTGTTTACTTAGCGTATAATAATACAGTTTTTACATTTGAAATACTTCTTCATTGAAATAATCGAATGATGTAATAAAATGATTAATGATGTATGGTACTTTCATGTTATATTATTTTCAAAATTATCAAGAATATAATGGCAAATAAGGAGATATTTTTATTATTTAAATTAGATAAGGAAACTTAAATTTGGAAAGGGAAGGATTTTATAAATGTACTAGCATGATCTATCACGCGCTACGCGCGATTGATGTTTTGGTACTTTCGTGTTATGTTATTTTAACATTGTGAAAAATATAATGACGGAATTAAAGAGATATTTTTATTATTTAAATTAGACAAGAAAACTATAATTTGGGAAAGTAAGGATTTTATAAATGTACTAGCATGATCAATCACGCGCTACACGCGATTGATGTTTGGTACTTCATGTTTTGTTATTATCAACATTATCAAGAATATAATAACAGAAATAAAGAGGTATTTTTATTATTTAAATTAGATAAGGAAACTATAATTTGGAAAGGAAAGGATTTTGTAAATATACTAGCATTATCAATCGCCCGCTACGCGCGAATGATGTTTTGGTACTTTCATGTTATGTTATCATCATCATCAAGAATATAATGACGGAAACGAAGAGATATTTTTATCATTTAAATTAGGAAGGAAACTATAATTTGGAAAAGTAGGAATTTTATAAGTGTATTAACATCATCTGTCACTCGCTACGCGCGATTGTTGTTTGGTACTTCCATGTTATATTAATATCAATATTATCCAGAATATGATGACGAAATTAAAGAGATATTTTTATCATTTAAATTAGATAAGGAAACTATAATTTGGAAAAGTAAGGATTTTATAAATGTACTAGCATCATCAATCACTCGCTGCGCGCGATTGATGTTTTGGTACTTTCATGTTATATTATTATCAACGTTATCAAGAATATAAGGACGGAATTGAAGAGATATTTTTATGATTTAAAGTAGATGAAGGAACTATAATTTGGAAAGGGAAGGATTTTATAAATGTACTAGCACCAAAAATCGCGCGCTACGCGTGATTGATGTTTTGGTACTTTCATGTTATGTTATTATCAACATTATCAAGAACATAATGACGAAATTAAAGAGATATTTTTATTTTTTAAATCAGATAAGGAAACTATAATTTGAAAAGGGAAGGATTTTATAAATATAATAGCATCATCAATCGCGCGTGTAGTTTTTCGGTTTGAGGGAAAAAATAATTTTTTATAGAAAATAAAAATTTCGAATAATTGTTTATTTGTTAAAAGTTTTGTAACACTTAAATTCGAGCTTAAATCTTAGTTTAGGATTTTATCGAAAAATTTCTAAATACCTAATTACCTAATACATACCTAAATACCTTTTAAATTCATTCAAATTTTTCCCAATTTTCTTTTTAAATCCTTCAAAATTAAAAAAAGTCTTAACATCCTCCAGATTCTGTTTCGACAATTTTGGAAATCTTTTAAAATCTTGAAATTTTTGAAAATTCGGCAAATAAATTTGAGCAAAAAAAAGGTTGGGTTTTTGAAAAAATCGACTTCTAATATTTGTAGAAAAACTGCCGGCATTTTATTATTTTTTTAATTTTGTTAATTTTCCAGCGGATTTTGAAAAAATACAACAGACCTCACCAGAGTCAGGAAAGAGAACTGAAATTTCTCAATTAGATCAGAAGTTATAAAAGTTCAAAGAAAAGATTGGTATTTTTTTGAAAAACAACCCTAAAATTTCAAATACTCATAACTTCACGAAAATGATTTTTCTCTCACAACGGTAGAATACGTGTCGTAATATTAATAAGGTATTTAAATATTCTCTTAAAATTGATTTTCAAAAATAAAGAATCATATGAAATTTTCCAAGTTTTGAAAAGATTAAAAAATAATTTAAAATTCGAAAAAATTTCAAAGAATTCAAAACAAAATGTAGATTTTTGAATCTTTCGAAAAAAAAATTATTAAAAACACTTTCTTCTTTTTCTTTCTTTTCAATTATTTTTGAAAGGTTTCAAATGAAATCTTTCAAAATTATTAAAAAGATTTTTTTTCGAAAGATTCAAAAATCTACATTTTGTTTTAAATTGTTTGGAATCTTTTCAAGTTTTAAATTATTTTTGAATCTTTTCAAAACTTTTAAACATCTCTCAAACTTACTCGAATTTTATCGAAAATTTTGCTTTTAAATCTCCTACATTCTTTTTCGACATTATAGGAAATCATTTGAAATATTTTGAAATTTTCTTTAATTTCCTCTTAAAATTCATTTTTCCAAATAGAAAATCATTTCAATTATTCCCAGGCATCTTGAGAAAATTTTATTATTCTCTTCAAACATTTCAAAATACTTGAAAAGTTTCTTTTTTCGAAATCTTCAAAAATCATCTACATTTTGTTTCTAAATTGTTTGAAATCTTTTCAAGTTTTAAATTATTTTTAAATCATTTCAAAATTTCTAAATATCTCTTAAAGTTACTCGACTTTTTTAAATTTTGCTTTTAAATGCCCTACATTCTTCTTCGACATTTTAGAAAATCATTTGAAATGTTTGGAAATCTTTTTTAATTTTCTCTTAAAATTCATTTTTTTAAATAAAAAATCATTCCAATTATTCCCAAGAATCTTAAGAAAATGTTGTAAAATGTTGTTATTTTCTTGAAACAATTCAAAATTCTTAAATAGCTCCTTATTCGAAATCTTGAAAACTCTGCATTTTGTTTTTAAATTATTTGAAATCTTTTAATATTTTACATTATTCTCGAATTTCTTTAAAACTTCTAAATTTTCTAAATATCTATCAAAATTATTCAAAGTTTGCCTAATTTTGTCTAAATCCTGCAAAATTAAAAGAATTTCCTTAAAATCTAAGAGATTCTTTTTCGACGTGTTTTGAAATCTTCAAAACTTGAAAAGTAGAATTTTTAAATAAAAAATAAAACCTAATTCATTTGGAAATTTCCCGGAAATCTTATTCCCGGTAGTGGTTATTTTCTTGTTATAGGTACATATACCGACAATTTTTTACCGTTATCGACTTCATAAACTAAGATCTTCTAAGTTTCTGTCCATAATTTCATTTTTCTTATTTCTTCGAAAGTCTGAAAAAGTTTACAAATTATAGTTTGGTAGAAAAATATTAAGAAAAAGATTGTTTACCAATATTGAAAAATTTATCTACAATTAAACTGTTCTTATTTATTAATAATGTTTAGAAACATTCAGAAATATATATGGTAAATAATAATAATAATATAATAATAATAAAATAATAATGGTAAACATTACTTACAATCAGTTTAATATTGTCATTTTTTTTAAATTTGATGAAAAATGTGTTATAATTACAACAGGAAAGAACAAACTGAAAATAGCCACTAAAAGTCATATTCACGCAGTATCGCAACCAATCAGATTTTCAATAACAATCAATGCGAGATCTCGTGTCCACGATTTTTTAAGAAAA
This sequence comes from Melikaiella ostensackeni, assembly GCA_032362435.1. Lineage (NCBI taxonomy): Eukaryota > Metazoa > Arthropoda > Insecta > Hymenoptera > Cynipidae > Melikaiella > Melikaiella ostensackeni. The sequence goes on along the minus strand of JAUMHM010000087.1, from coordinate 16,538,855 downwards.
GGAAACAATTCATATAGTTTCCAGGGTGTCTACCAAAACGGGAAATCGGGAAACCGGGAAATGATCGAGAATTTGATTCAGTGACCGGAATTTTTATCTCTAATGTATTAATGTGCATATTAAGGCCATATGATACCCGATTCCTACCTTACCGACATTTTTTGCAACAACTCACGTCCACACGAATTGGATATTGAGTTGGAAATCTGGGAAATTATACAAAAGGCTCTAAGGAACGTTTGTATGGTCCAAAATTTGTAGAAATTCAAAAAAATGTCCATGCATTTTCCAAAATTAAATGTTTTGTAGTTTCAGAAATGTAGGACCATACAAACGTTTCTTAGTGCCTTTCAATTAATTTTTCAAATTTTCAACTCAATATCTCAATTCGTGTGGACGTAAGTTGTTGCAAAAAAATGCCGGTAAGGTAGGAATCGTATAAGTATTACGTGGCCTTAAAAATGGTTTCATGTATTTTATTACTCTAATTCTGAGTTGGAATAGGGAAATTGTGAAAAATCATAATTCTCACTGAGAATCGGGAATTTTCCAAAAGAGTTACAATTTTGACTTGTAACAGAGAATTTTCTAAAAGAATTATAATTTTAAGTTGTGACATGGATTTTGAGTAAATAATTATGATTTCGACTTTGATTCAAGGAATTTTCTAAAAGATTTATGATTCTGAGTCGGAACAGGGATTGAATAAGAGAAAGATAAAAAAAGTTCACGTAAACAATTACTGTTATCCTGATTTAGATCAGTGCATTTTCGGAAAGAATTATATTTCTAAGCTGCGACAAGGAATTTCAGTGAAGAAATATAATTTTGAGTTTGGGGCAGGGAGTTTCCGTAAAGAAATATAATTTGACTTGGAACAGGAAATTTTTGACATAGAACGGGCATTTTGGAAAAAAGTTACTACGTTTTTGAATTAAAACAATAAAAAATGTAAATAAATATCATCCTGACTTGAAACAGGGAATTTTTTATATAAATTTAATTGTTACTTGGTATGGAGAATTTTCTAAAAGAATTATAATTCTGGGTTTGATGGAAGCGGGAATTTTCGAAAAGAATTTCAATTCTGATTAACAAGAAGGGAATTCACAAGAAAAAATTGCTGTTCCAAGTCAGAATTCGTCAGATTTTGAAAATTTCTTGTTCAAAATCAGAATTTGTTTGAATTTCAAAATTCTTTTTTTTTCAAATTAAAATTTGTCACAATTTGAAACTTCCTTCTACCAAAGTTCAGAAACAGGAAGTTGTCATATTTCGGAATTATAATACAAAATTTTGTAAATAGATAGTATTCGGACTTGGAACAGGGAATTATTTGAAATAAATGTAATTGTGACTTGAAACGGGAAATTTCTGTAAAAATTAGGGAAGACCGGGGAAGTTTACCCCACCTAAATTTATTGATCAAATTCAAATACACAATTAGTGTTGAAAAAAACGTATATACTATTGTACAAAGAATTTTATGCAGTTTATTGTATGTATGAAAATTTTTCAACTCTTCTTTAAAAAAAGATAATATTATGATTTTAAGGAAAATTGGCATTTGGGAGAAACTGCCTCGGTACCGGGGCAGTTTCGCCCAGTTTGGAACGTCACAATAGTGTAATGTACGAGGTCTGTCCCAAAAGTATCCGACCTACCTCGATTTCTCGGCGCTTGATTTATTCTTCGTCATCCGGAGGGT
>JAUMHM010000087.1:16509380-16526732 GCA_032362435.1 Melikaiella ostensackeni | reverse complement strand
GCGGTAGTTGTTTGACCAATTTTTTAAAATTATATATATATATATATATATAAATATATTACCATACACGTATATATGTACCATACACGTCAGCAACGTGGTCACGGAGGATCGCTTCATTTGTTTATAAAAAATGAAGTTGAAAAATCACAGGTATTATTCAACCAGCTTATTCTCATTAAATACATATGGCTTATTACATAGTATATTCAATGCATGTAAACTGTAAATGCCAAAATTGACAAAAAAGTACGTTGAAATCTTATTTTATGGCAAAAATATGTCCGGGAACGGTACATGACAGGCCTTCCAGGAATTTTTCATACAATTTAAGTCACACCGCTATACATTGTGCAGTATTTCTGAGATATTAGCTGTTTCCTTTACACCAGTGTCCGCTCGACAAAGTTTTGCTTCTCGTGTTCATTCTATGCGCGCCTAATCAGCCTTCCAGGAATTTTTCGTACAATTGGAGTCCCTTCGCTACAAATCGTGCAGTATTTCTGAGATATTGGCAGTCTCCTTCACACCAATGTCCGCTCTCGAAAGTTTTGCTTCTCGTATTCATTCTATGCGCTTCTATTCAGCCTTCCAGGAATTTTTCAGACCGTTCAAGTCACACTGCTACACGGTGTGCAGTATTTCTGTGAATTTCAATATTTATCATCAATTCTATCGAAAACTATCAATCGTAAAGTAAACATGTACTTAACGTAAAGTATGTTTTTTAAAGATCTGCAACTTTTATTCAATGCTTTTTCGTAAATTCCTATTATTTATTAAGATAAACAATAAAAACATTAAATTTTTCTATTTTGGGGAGGAGAGGATTCGACCTTGAAAATCAAATTTGCGGATATTTTCACTATTGTTCTCATAATCAACCCTTCAAAATACATAGGTTTACGGAGTTTTAAATTAATCGGAGGTATGCACTTTTCGGAAGTTTATCCTAGATTTTTGAAAATTTCGAAAAAAGGAGCTTTTTAAGAATTTTGAAGAGTTTCAAGAGAACAAAAAAGATTTTCATAAGATTCCTGGGAAAATTTTCAATGATTTTTTATTTTCAAAAATGAATGAATGTTTTCCCATTTTCTCGTGTCTTTAAAAATAAATGCGAAATATATACGCGAGTGTGCGAACTACCCGCTTTGTCGCTAGGGTATTGCGCGATTGCCTCAAGGACGCTGCGCCTCTTCCCCTATCCCCCGAGCTCCCTCGTTCACGAGTGCGAGCTGGCAGAATTCTAGGGACGCAGTAAGACGAGGCGCAGTATATCGAGAGTTGAGTGTATAGCTTGCTATTACCCAAAACTGTCTCCAGGATTTTAAAAAAAATTTATGAAAAATTCGAATTATTTCAAAAAATATCTAGAAGTATTATAAGCGTTGAAAAGATGCCAAAATAGTTTAAAACTTGAAAAGATTTCAACAAATTTAAATACAAAATCCAAATTTTCGAATATTTCGAAAAAGATTTTTTAAGAATTTTGAGAGGTTTCAAGAGAATCAAATTATTTTCTTAAGATTGCTAGGAAAATTGAAAAAGGTTTTTTTATTTTGCAAAATTAATTTTAAGAGAATATTTAAAAAGATTTTCAAATTGTCGACAAAGAATCTGCAGGATTTTGAGGTATTTTTTTTCATTTTTAAGGTATTTTTTATATTATTTAAGAAAAATTCAAATAATTTTAAAAGATATGTATAGGTTTTGAACGAATTAAAAAAAAATTTTAATTTGTAAAATTTCAAAAGTTTTAAACAAATTGACGATTCGTGAAGTCAGTTTGAGTCAGTTTGAAAGATATTTAAGAATGTTAGAAGTTTTGAGGAGAATGAAAATATTTTTATACTTGAAAAGATTTACGAAAATGTATAAAATATTTTCATATTTCATCCCAACTTCTAAAAGTCCTACATATCTTATATGAACTGACTTCAAATTTTTCGAAAATTTGAGTAAAAGCCTGTAAAATAAACAAATTTTCTTTACAATTTTCTAAATTTTTTTCGAATTGTCATAAATTTTCAAAAATCTGTTTGATTTATTTAAAAATCTTAGGAAAATCATATTTATATAACCTTAAAAACAAACTGATAATAATATTTATTTCCTCGAATGGTAACTGATTGCCATTTAACCTCATTTTTATTTTTTTTCCCCTCAAACCGAAAAACTACGCGCGCAATTTATGATACTAGTTTATATAAAAAATTCAAGATTATAGCATATAATTACATAAATATTCATAAAGTGCAGATCGAAAGATGAGGATGCAAGATGCCGTGAACTTTTGAGGTCATTATATCAACTTTAACTGATTTTTAAATTTATACACTGCTAAAGGCTATATGTATTGTTTACATAAGTGAAATGACGAATGACCAATATTGCCTTGTACCCGGATGTGATAATACGTCAGTTTGCGGTAATGCGACAGTTAAAATTAAAACACTAGTTAAAACTGATTTTATTCTGCCTTTTCCCTGCTCAAAGTGTCGGGTAAAAACATATAGAAAACGTATAGAAACCAGTTTGAAACCCATTTAGGTTTCAGCCGCTTCTCACCGGTTTCTATCTGGTCTCAATTTAAATTTTTGGAACATACCCGGATCATAACCGGTCCTTATCCGGGAAATGACAACTGAAATTAAGTTGTGAAAATGCTCTAACCGGTTCTGACCGGGTTTTATCCGACAAATGGAACCAATATCTAAATATTGGCAAAAGACCGAGGTTCGTTTCTAACCGGTTCCTACCCGATTCCTATACGGCACTCGACACTGGTGTATAATCTAACCAGTCTTAACCGGTTTCTATGCGACAAATGTAACCAGTATCTAAATATTGGCAGAAAGTCCTTAAATGTATCAGAAAAAGATTTCGTGTTACATATTTTTAAAATGTTATTTAATTTTTTTTTTTGTTAAAAACGTTTGTCTGCTAAACATGAATTATCTTTCGTGGAGCAGGATTATATAAAAATCGTTCAAGATTTGTGAAATTCATTATTTGACTAGTTTGACTTGGTACTAGTACAATGTTACGAAATTAATAATAGTATTTAAAGAAAGTTTTGCCGTCAAATCTAATTTTTCATTTTTATTTTAATCGGCCAAAAATTAACATGCTAGCAAAAGACGGAGAATAAAGAGTTTTCATGATGGGTGTGATCATAAAATATACGTATACCTTTTTTATTTACATTATATTATAATGCAGATAATAGTATTGCAAACTTCACAAAAATCTACTAATCAATTTTAATTTCAAAAAATTAATTATTTTTGTAAAAGGCTTTGAAAATTCAACTAAATTTTCGTAATTGCCATTAGAGCAATGCTGACTTAAAAATTTTAAATTTGTCATTCACATAACGGAGTTCCTAACGGTTCTTCAGAAACGACCTTAACGAGCATAACATTACGAAAAATTCGAGGAAAAATGTTCATATTCACTGGCCACTCATATTACTAACCCAGTCATCAAAATGTACTGTCGATTCAGTCATCATAATTGGATAAACAAATTTCACATCACCAACTATAAGTAATATCAATTTATAAACCAGTTTCAAAAATAGAATAAATTAATTGCCGGGAATCTAAATTGAAACTAAATAAATTTTTAATTTAGAAATTTTTAATTCAAAGGCTCAATAGTCCAGACGTATAAAATGGAAGCTTTCAACACTTTCAAGTTGAACAATTTTAAATTTCAAAGATTTCACAAAGATTCAAAAAGATTTCAAAAGATTTCCGTAGCTTTCAAAAGAGTTAACAAAGTTTCTAAATATTTCGCAAAAGATTTCAGAAGATTTCAAAAAACTTCAAACAGATTTCAAAAATTCTAAAATATTGCAAGGATTTCAAAATATGAAGATTTCAAAGATTTCGAAAAGACTTTAAAGATTTCAGAAAGTATTCAAAGATTTTAAAGCTTCCAAAAGATTTCAAAGGTTTCGCAAGGATTTTAAAGATTTGAGAATAGTTAACAAAGTTTTTTAATATTTCGCAAAGATTTCAATGATTCCAAAAGATTTCAAAGATTTCAAAATATTTCGGAAGGTTTTAAAGATTTCACAAAGAATTTAAAGATTTCAAAAATTTCACAAGGATTCCAAAGATTTCAGAAGGTTCCAAAGATTTCAAAATATTTCATAAATATTCAAAAAATCTCACAAAGATTTCAATGATTTCAAAATATGAAGATTTAAAAGATTTCGCAATGATTTTGAAGATTTCAGGAAGATTTCAAAGATTTCAAAATATTTCAGAAGATTTCAAAAAATGTTCAAGATTTCAGAAAGATTTCCAAAAGTTTCAAAAGATGATACAAAGATTTTCAAGATTCCAAAAGATTTAAAAACATTTCAATTAAAAATTTTCTAATTAAATGCCGTTAAACTGCGAAACTTTAAACTTTTATAAATTGAACAGTTCAAAGATTTCTGGTTAAAAAATATAAATCCACGCTTTCATTTTCAGTTTTTTTTTATAAATCAAAATTCAACACTTTCACTCACAAATTAAACATTTTTTTAATGAAACAATTAAAATCGTAACGTTCAAACTTCAAAGTCTAAATGTAGCACTCTGAAATTTTAAGGATTCTGTGAATATGAAATTATTTGAAAATTGAAAATAGTTTATAAAGTTTCAATCGGACAGTTACATTTTTTTTAACTACTAAGGCTTTCGAATTGAAACAGTTCAATTTTTATCGTCAAAACCTGTAAATTGTTCAACTTTGAACAGATTCAGAATCGTCTTGTAAAATCATTGATTAATTTATATAATTTATATTCACAGTTGATCAACTGAGAAACGTTTTTTATCAAAAATTTTCAATTTCAAACGCTTTTCATTTTTAAGTCTTCATAACTGCATATTAAAATTCCTGAAATTAAAAATGTACGCTTAAAAATGAAGACCTAAAAGATAAAAGATTCAAGAATCACGCATTGTAAACTGAATGATTTAATCATTTAAAAAGTTAACAATTGAATATAACATAAAAAAAATAAATCGTACTTGCATTATATCATGTGATATGAAATTCGGGATATTTCAAGTGATTGGGTAGATTAAAAATTTGTAAAATTTTCGGTCAAAAACTAAATTCACTGTCATTTCCCGGTTTTCCCGGTCTCTAAAAATTGCCGGTTTTCCAGGTTTCCCGGTCCAGGGGCCACCCTGTATACTATTATTTATAAAAATATAATTTAAAATCATCTCTTTAAAAAATGAAATTCATTGAGTTAGAAAATAAGTGCCGGTGGATTGAGCCTATCACATTTGCGGAATTCGTTTTTTAAAAATAATTCTTGTATTAACTTAATTAATTATACACACGTCGATGCTAATATTGATCGATAATTAGTATACTAGTATGAAATTTCACCTCACTCTCATTACTGTAATGTACAGTAGACTTTAACTAGTAAAATGTTACAAAATTATTAATAATATTTTAGGAGAGTTTCGCCGTCAAATCCAATTTTTCATTGTTATTTTAATTGACCGAAAATTAAATAAATATATCTGATGAAAGGTATTTTTAATCAATGTAATATGTATTCTATTTATGTTTTAACGAATAATCGACAGGCTTAATAAGTTGACAATTTAAAACATAGTTCATTTTAATAATAAAAAAAGTGCATGATAGAATATATAAAAAAAGGATGGTTTTTGAATTAATATCTCAGGGTGGCCGTTTTAAGCGAGAAAAAAAATTTCCGGTCATTTTCCGGTTTTTTTCCGGTCCGCAAAAAATTGTCACGGTCATTAAAATTGAAAAATTCGAAATCTTTAAGCTGAAATTTTTTTGATTTGAAGTAAAACTGAACTGAAAATTAAAGCACGCGAAGTAGAAATCTTTTGCATTTTAAACTTTCAGAATTGAAGCTTGAAATTTTTTTACTTAGAAATATTGTATTCAAACGCTCAACAATTTACACGTATAAAATGGAAGCTTTCAACGCTTTTCAATTGAACAATTTTAAATCAATTTGTGATACTCGAACTACAGTTCAATTTTAAAAATCATTATTGATTTTTATTTTCAGTTGATTAACTTAAAACGTTATTTATAAAAAAAAATTATTTCAAAAACTTCTATTTTTTGATTGTTTATGTCTTCAAAATTGCATTTTAAATCTCTTTAAACTGAAAGTGTACACGTAAAGAAGAAGACCTAAATTGAAAATTTTTAAAGTAAAAGATTTTAGAATTATGTATTTTAAACTGAATGATTTCATAATTGGAAAAGTTAAGAGTTGAACTTGACTTTAAAAAAAAAAGTTTAAATCGAACTTTTAAATTGCATTATATCATTTTATATGAAATTTGTAATATTTTAAGTGAGGGGCCAGCGACACCCTGCATATGTAATAATTGAATTCATAAACTATTATGAAATAATAAATTGTGATTTTTTTTTTAGGATGCTCGGTGTTTCCTGTAGCAGTATCGTAGTGGCTCTACTTCTTCTTCTAGTAATTCTTTGTGCAGTGAGCGAAGGCGCTAGATATCGAGCAAAGTTTTTCATCTTTGTCATTTTGAGTGCAATAGCAGCAACATGGTGCATTCCTTTGATGTTTTTCAAAATAGGTGATTGGAAAAATGCCTTGTAAGTAATTATAATTATATTATAATTAAAAATATTATTTGAAAAAAATAATTCAAGGATATTTCTGAAAAAAAAATTCACGAAAATCACTGGAAAAAAATGAAGTTTAGACTCAATACTCAAAATCAGTCAAATTATAATTTATAATAATTTAAATTACTTCACTTCAATAGTATTTATTTGTTAAAGAATACCTGCATGGGGTGCGAGGCAAGTAGCCAAACTCCTTGGAATAAATTTTCAAGTTCGTGGGAAAGAAAATATCGTCAAAGACACAGGATGCATCGTCTTTGTCAATCATCAGAGCGCTCTTGATCTTTGTGGTATATTTTTATTATTTATGTCCCATCTTAATAATATATTACACTAAATTAATTGAAAATATAAAATAAGTTCGTCACTCCTTAATTTTATTTTCAGTGTTGGCTGAACTTTGGCCAGTTCTTGAAAGATGCACGGTCATATCAAAAAAAGAAGTCTTGTATTTAGGAACATTTGGTTTGGCTTCGTGGCTTTGGGGCACAATATTTATTGATAGAGTGAAGGGGGCAGACACTCATTCCACTGTCAATTCCACAGCAGAAATTATCAAATCAAGGAAGGTAAATAATTTGATTTGTTCATTAAGGAACGTCCATTAATTACGTAAGGATGATTTTTTTAATTTGTCCCCCCTGGTGTAAGGATTCATAAGATTTTTATGACCCCCGCCCTCTTCTCACGTAAGATTTTATATTTTTACTCAATATATCAACAATATATCAATTATTTTCACTAAAAACGAGATTTAAAAAAATTTTAAAGATTTCCAGTGATTTCAAAGGATTTCAAAAGATTTAAAGAGATTAAAAAAGTTTTAGGGTATTTTAAACGATTCCAAGGGATTTCAAGAGATTTTGAAATATTTCAAAAGAAATTACGGGATTTTAAATGATTTTAAAGGATTTCAAGAGATACTGTAGGACTGCGACGGATTTTTTCCTTAAAGATTGAAATGAAATCTACTTTCTTATAAAAAATTTTTTGTGCACTAAAAAAGAACACCCAAAAAGTTCACGAATCAAAAATAGACTTCGAGTTATCCGCTTTTTCGGCTCATTAGAGACAAATGTAAGAATTTAAGAACGATTGCCGCCGATTGAAACGGGTTTTAAGGGATTCCAAGGTATTTTAAGAGATTTCGAAGTATTTCAAAGGAAATCACAGGATTTTAAAGGATTTCGACGGAATTTAGGAATTTTGAGGATTTAAGGACGATTTCTGCGGATTACAAAGGATTTTAAGGGATTCCAGAGATATAAGAAATTTCGAAACATTTCAAAAGAAATCACGGGATTTCGAAGGAATTTAAAGGATTTCAAGAAATACCGAAGGATTTCATTTCAAAAGAAATCACGGAATTTCAAAGGATTATTAGGGATTTTAAGGATTTAAGAACGATTTCCGCGGATTACAAAGGATTTCAAGGGATATTATGAGATTTGTAATGATTTCAAAGGATTTTACGGGATTTTAACGATTTTAATTTTAGTAATTTTGAGTGATTCAAAGCAGTTTCGATGATTTCACAGGATTTCAAAGGATTTCAAGAAACTCTAAAAGATTCCAAAGTATATCCACGAATTTTAGACGATTTCTCAAAATTTCAGAAGATTTAACGGAATTTCAAAAGATTTGCAAAGATTTCAAAGGATTTTACGGGATATTTACGGATGTTTAGAGATTCAAAGCGGTTTCGATGATTTCACGGGATTTCAAAAGATTTTAAGAGACTTCAAAATGTTTCAAAAAAAGTCACAGGATTGGTAAGGATTCTGAAGGATTTTCATGTATTTTCAAATATTTTAAGAGATTTAAATAGATTCAGAAAGATTCACGCGGATTTTAAAGATTTCAATGACTTTTAAAGGAATTTCAAAGATTTCAAGGGATCTCGTAATACTTCGAAATATTTCACGGAATTTCAAGGATTTGAACCGATTTTTTGAGATTTTAAAGGATTTTCTTGGATTTGAAAGGATTATAAGGAATTTTTATGGGATTTTAAAGATTTCAAGCGATTTCAAGGGATCTCACAGTTTTTATAGGATTTCAAGGGATTTCCAGGAAACTCAATCGCTTTAAAAGATTTCAATGATTTTAAGGGTTCTCGTAATACTTCGAAATATTTCACGGAATTTCAAGGATTTTAGCCGTTTTTTAAGGGATTTTAAGGGACTTTAAAGAATTATAAGCGATGCTTATGAGATTTTGAAGATTTCAAGCGATTTCAAGGATTTCAAAAGATTTCACGCAATCTCAAAGAATTTTACGGGTTTTTAAGGGATTTCAAAATATTTCAAAAGAAGTCAAGAGATTTCAAAGTATTTTAAAGATTTCAATGACTTTTAAAGGGATTTCAAAGATTTCAAGGGATCTCGTAATACTTTGAAATATTTCACGGAATTTCAAGGATTATAAGGGATTTTTACGAGATTTTAAAGATTTCAAGCGATTTAAAAAATTTTTTGGAATCTCAAAGAATTATAAGGGATTTCCACAGTTTTTATAGGATTTTAGGGGATTTCCAGGCAACTCAATTGTTTTAAAGGGATTTCAAGAGATTCGAAAAGATTCCCACGAATTTTAAAGATTTTAATGATTTTAAAGGGATTTTAAAGATTTTAAGGTAATTCGTAATACTTCGAAATATTTCACGGAATTTCAAGGATTTTAACCGGTTTTTTTTAGATTTTGAGGAATTATAAGGGATTTTAATGAGATTTTGAAGATTTCAAGCGATTTCAAGAATTTCCAAAGATTTCACGCAATCTCAAAGAATTTCACGGGATTTTAAGGGACTATAAGTGATTTCGAAAAATTTCAAAAGAAGTCAAGAGATTTCAAAGGATCTCGTAATACTGTGAAATATTTCACGGAATTTCAAGGCTCTTAACCGATTTTTAGAGATTTTGAGGGATTTTGATGGATTTTAAAGGATGATAAGGGATTTTTATGGGATTTTAAAGATTTCAAGTGATTTCAAGGATTTAAAAATTTTTTTGGAATCTCAAAGAATTTTAAGAGATTTCCACAGATTTTATAGGATTTCAAGGGATTTCCAGGGAACTCAATCGCTTTAAAGGGATTTCAAGAGATTATGCGCAATATCCATGGAATTCATAGAATTTCAAGGAATTTTCACATGATTTAATCAATTTTATGGATTTTACCAATTTTTCAAAACAATTCACGGGATTTCAAAGATTGCAAAGATTTTCAGGGATTTTACGACATTTCATGAAAGGTGTACACCAGATTTCAAGAATGGTTAACTTCTCGACTCTATATTTATTGGACATATGTATTATGAAATATAACAACAAAAAATTCATAATAGAAATAATGATATAATGTGTATAATACTGTAAAAAGCAATTTTTCACAGCCAAAACCAGTTTTAATTAAAATATTTTTAAAAAACAATTAGAAAGAGGAAATTTACGTAAGAATTTTTTCAGCCCCCCCCCCTCCCTCAATCAAGGATTCGTAAGATTTTCTAGACCCCCTCTCCCCAAAAGAAGCCTTACGTAATTAAGAGATGCTCCCTTATCAAAATATTAGCATTAAATTCTCATATTTCCACGTCTGATTATTTTAAAATTTTTATATAGTTTAATATATTATGCATTAATAGTTAATACACATTGTGTTAGGCTAAAGTCCTCATGTTTCCGGAAGGAAAGAGACATGCTGGAACGACTTTATTGCCTTTCAAAAAAGGTGGATTCCATGTTGCGATCGCCTCTCAGGTTCCAATTCAACCAGTCGTTGTTTCGAAATATTACTTCTTGAACGACAAATCGAAAAAATTCGGCTCAGGTATTTTAATTTTATTAGCTTATAACTAATGGAAATTAATTTGTAAAATTAAATGAATTCCAGTTTTATTTATTTATAAGGTAGAGATTAAAAACAAGGAACGAAACCAGTAAAAAGTTATTCGTCGGCTTTAGATTATACTTATAAAAAAACTATTATCAATTTTACGAGCTCTTAGAAATATTTTCCAATTCTCAGGAACAAGTTACATCACAATTCTGCCAGCCATTCCAACTTCAGGTCTCACGAAAGAAGATCTGCCCCAGTTAACGGAAAAAACATACGAAATTATGAACAAAGTTTTCCAAGAAACGACACAAGAAGTTTTTAAAAAGCACGTGGAAGGCTTAAAAATCGACTAATATCCACACAAGTCTTTAATTTAGTAACTGTAAAAATTTCTAGAAGTATCTTGTTGATTTGACACTTTAGAAGTTTTTTGTTGGCTCACACGATCTGCGAAGAACCTATTGTGATATTGGCAGAATTTTGCCAAATTTCTGCTCATTCATCGATGTAAAATAACTGCCAGTGAAGAAGCTATTAATTATTCATAAAAAGTTGATAAAGAAAAAAATGAGAATTTACCCATTTGCATTAATTTACAAGTAAAAAAATGGATTTTGATAAACAATTTTCTCTATAATTTTTTTCTGAAAAAAAGAACGTACAACTTGAAATAGTAATATTATAAAATTAGTAACGTGGATAAAATAGCCTGCTGAAAGAATATGATTTTGATACGAAAGTCGAAATATTATGATGAATCAATAATAAGAAACGAAATTTCAGTTTCGTTAAAAGACTCGATGATTGGGACTTCAAGCACCCAAAGAAAATGATATTTTGTACACTCCCAAAAATTGTATACTCTATATGTAAAATAATTGGTGGTTTCGAATACTTGAAACTGGTATGTCATTGTCACGCCCTCGTCGTTTCATATGAAAAATTTTGGATGGTCAATGTTTTTCCTGGAATTTTATTCATTCTTTCCTCATTCCTTTTTCTTTTCTACATTAAGAAATATTTTTGAGCTTGTTACAAATTAGGGTTTTGAATTACAAATTTTCGCATCGCATTGTTTTTTGCTTTTTGTTACATCGCATTTTCTACGACTGTATTAGTATTAATTTTTTTAATTTAATAAGAAAAAATCTTTTTCAAAAAACTTTATTTACCGGTTAATCTAGTTTTAATATATAAACTATTTTTATATCGATCTTTACGAACTTTATCATGTTACCTCTGAGTATAAAAACTTTTAAATTACTGAACCTTTATAATAATTCTTTCTTGTGTGAAGATTGCTGGAAAGCAGAACTGATTCAAATTTTAAACACTCTTTTCCAAGACAATCTAAACTCCAAATCCCGTCCATCCTGTAATATCTATTTGTATGTAAATTTGTTGACATTTTAAACAATAGTGCACAATTTACTAAATTTTAATTGCATATAAGAAAGTTGCACAATTATTTGAAAGAATTGAGTTCAGTTTTCGAAAACGAGAAAGTATTTTAGTATTCTTGAATCTTTGTGTACAAAACTTATATTGCACCGATTCTGTAAAGATATATATTGTTTAAAAAATAAAATGTATTCGAATTATCAATATTATAATACATTATTAAATAACTATACTGATTTACGTTATCAATTTATGTCAAAAGTTATTTGTAAGGAAATAAAAATCTGTGAGGTCTATAATTAAAAATGCAAGATAGTTTGGTATTAAATTACTATTTATTTTCTTCACGTTACGCTTAAGGTACACACTCGTCATCAGTCATCAGAAGTCTCACAAAATTTTTGCATACCGGCAAATAGAAATGTAGGAAAAATTTAATAATACAAAATTCATTCGTTCTGGCACGCTGAGTCAAGACATCAAATTTTGAAATCAAGGAAATTGAACTTCAATGATTACAAAACTAAAGGCTTCTTACGTAATACTATTTTCATTTATATACAATTTTCACTTCGCTGATTTTTCCTCGTCATGAATCGCGTTCACTTCTTCGTTTCATTTAATTTTCTTCCTTTGTACAAAAAACATTTTTAAAGATATAACTACGCCTGACAAGACGCGAAGGAAAGACTAACTAAGGACCAAACGTAGAAATAGTTAAAAACATGTAATTATGAAAATCAAGAATCACATTATGAGTCCGATCAGATGAGTAATTTTCAGGATCTAAGACTATTTACAGTTATCATCGACCAAATCGCTTTCGCACCTTCACTACATAGTGGATAATTCGTTGCCGTTTTTATCTTCTAATTTTCATGTAAACCTTTTCAAAAAATCACTGTAAATTTAAAAAACTTATGTAATTTACAGAAATTTTTCGGGGCCGAAAGTTTTACACATCTTAAAAAGGAAGTATCAAAGATTTATGCCCTTATCACGACTTCAAATACACATATCTATAAATACATTATAAAACGTCTTAGAAAAGTTGATAAACTCTTCGATGATCGAGGTAATCGGGTTGTCTTCTTTGCTTTAATTTTTATACGTTACAAATAATCTCACAGCGAGCAAATGTGGCTACTAGATTGATGAAATACTGATAGAGGCTCTAATGAAAAAAAATCTTTCAGTCCTTCTGCAATTGTCAAGAAGAAGGCTTTAAAATTTATGTACACTTATTAATTTATAAAAAAATTTAATTCCTTGAGAGTTTAAAAACATTTTTAATCAGTAGTAAACAATCAAAAAAATATTTATTTCAACTCTGAAATTTTGGATGCTTTTGACTGATAATCGAAAAAAATTCTTAACAAAATTCTTTTGTTCTAATAAAGCTGGACACCCAAAACTCAGAGCAGATGTCGCCACTCCTTTTGGCTCCTTAGGGCGCATGTTTTCTATAATTTTATTTGACTAAACTTGGCACATGCGTGGAAAAATAATCTCCACTGCGCATGTCCGAAATTTCAGCGAATAGCTGTCCGCTATGAATTATAGAAAATACTAGAAAACGTGCGCCCTAAGGACCCAAAAGAAGTGGCGACATCTGCTCTGAATTTTGGGTGCCCAGCCTTATTTGATTAGGGCAACAAAATTTACTTATCAAACCAGCAGCCACATCTTCCGCCACTTTTATTTCAGCGAATGGTAAAAAATAATACTCGCTGAAATCTCTCATCACCGACTCTTGATGCAAATACGAGCCTGTAGTTAATACTTGATGGATGCAATTAAACGTACCGTCTTATAAATAGAAAAATACAAGAGAAGAAAGCCAAGTACAAGAAAAGAAAAAGAAGAGGGAAAGGGAAAGAAATTCGTTTCCTTCTAGTTTCTCAAGACTTTGGGAGTTTATCTATTCTTTCCTCATTTTTTTTCTCTATCATGCACAGCCTTTTTACCATTTTCTCGTTCCCGCCTCATGCCTTCCTTTTTCTCATCGTCGTCCAAGCATCAGAAGGCTCCTCTGGACGACCGTAAGTAGCATCAGCAACAGCGGATGTTCCAGGCATCAAACTCCTCAGCTCGATAATCCGATACTTTTTTCACGACAAAAATCGTCGCAGGTACAATCGGTGCACACAGGCATCTCTTAGATTCGAGGGTTTTGGCTCAGTTAAGTCGTCCAGAGTACGGTCTGTCGGGAATTCGGGGAGGAATAGTGGGTACAGGGCGCCTACAAAATAGATACATTGTGAGTTTCGATAATGAGAGAGACGTATCACGTAAAATAGTAAAGGAATTAAACAATAAGAAAATTCGGAACAAAGAACTAATTTCATCCCTCACCAATAAATAAATGTGCCTTCAACTAATTTTTTTTATTTTAAAATAGATGCTCATTTCAAATCGGGCACGATTTTGTTACAAGACAAATTCAACGTCTAACGATTTTGATCAAAATATTTTGATGTCAAAAGTTATATATGGCTTTAAAAAAGTTTAGAAGTAGTTATAAAATTGATCCAATTGTTCTTTATAAAATGCTGTATCTTCAAAATAAGTAAATTAATATAATACCATAAACACTTTTTCCATCATTTTTAATTTTGAGAATTTTATTTTATGACCTCATGAGTATTTGTAGTTTGATGTCGGTTTAAAAAAAAAACCTGCCTGATTTGAAACGGTTGAAATGTTCATAAATAAAAAATTGGGAAAATTTTATAACCGAAAAAATAAACCATTTTTTCCGTTTTCTATTTTATGAACCAACTGAAAATACATATTTGACAGTTTCCAATTTGTGAAGTATCAAGAGTTTAAATAAATTTTGAGATGCTACACTAGGGTGCCCGAAAAAAAATTGAATTTTTGAATTTTGCAAACGCTACACATTTAAGGCTGCAAAATCCTTTTACCCCTATAAAGTATTTGTTTTTGTTTTTTTTGAGGAATAAGCCCTAAATTTTAAGAAACAATCCAATTTTTTTTTAAGATATTAGCAGGCTCAGAATATGAAAATTTGTAATTTTATTACAATTAATAGTCTGAAAAGGTCCCTAAACATTTTTTTTCGAATAATATGCACAGGATTACTTCTAATTTATAAATAAAATATTCTCTATGACAAATAAATTTAAAATATTTACACTGGGTAATAAAAAGAATCTTGAATTTCGAAATACACATTTTTTATACACACAACACAACTGAAGTTAAATTCAAAATAATTTAAACGTATTGGAAAAAATCCAAAATTAAAAAAAAAAGCAAGTTTATTGAAAACAATTCTAAAATATTAACAAAATTCAAGGTATTCAAAAGAATTTGATGAAATGCCTAAGAATTCGAGATGAGTTTAAAGGACTTCAGGGTGAATTCAAACAACTTTTTTTTTAAACATGTATATAAAATTTATTGAATTGAGTATAATTATGTAAAGATAGATGAATTCAAATAAATTCAAAAGATTTCAGGGTAATTTAAACAAATTCAAGAGAATACCAAAGAACTCAAAAGGCTTGAAAAATGCAGGATAAATTAATAAGATTTCAGGGTGAATTCCGAATTAATTCAAACGAATTGAAAAAAAATGTAATATAAAATACTCCATTGATTTCAGTAAGATTTGAGAGAATTTATAAGAATTAGACGAAATTTATACGAATTCAAAATGAATTTTGAAAAATTCAAGGTGAATTAAAAAAAAATAAAAAACATTCAAGAAAATTCAAAAGACTTCAAGAAAATTCAGAAATAGGTATAGACTTAAATAAAATAGATTCGATGAAATTCATACAAATACAAGATGAATTTAGAAGAATTCAGGGTGAATTGAAATTCCAAATTTTCGTATTCTAAGCCCGATAAAATATTTAAAAAGGTTTTTTTTGTTTCATAAAATTTGGGGCTTATTCCTCAAAAAATATAAAATACTTTCTAGGGATGTAAGAATTTTCGGCCTTAAATTTGTATTTTTTTTTAATTGAAAATTGATATAATTCATTTTCAGACCTAAAATGGCCTAGCAGAGCCTATATACAATTTTTAAAAAAGAAAATTTATAGCAGTATTTTTTCACCAAAATGAAGCAATCTGGGGTATTGCGTTTGCAAAATCGATTTTTTTGGCACCCTATGTTACACCTTGAATTACCAAATTCAAATTAATGAATTTAATTACTGCATTTTTAATCAAGATTTAAAACGACTGTTAATAGAACATATATTTAGTTTGAATGACTATGAATTAAAATATTAATCACAGGGATTTAATTAACTTTTCTCTACCCAATGAATTTTCCTGATATTTCCAAGTTTTTCTGACTCATGAATACCGACGAATAATTTCAAAACTGATTAAACAAAAAAATTAATCTAGGAAAATAATGGAAATCTAATTTTTTTAAATTAAAAAGCCTAAAACGTGGAAATATATATTTTAAATAGAAACGAATTCATGCAATGTTAAAAACTAGAAGTTTGAAAACAATGGTTAGGTGATGTACGATTTTTAAAAGAGGAGACACGTCAGAACTTTCGAATGACGGAAATTAAAAATGATTAAGACTACTTGAGCCGAAGACTTGATGACGAAATAGCTAATTGATTAATCCGTGCCGCAGAAAATAGAATAATAGAAGACACTTTGAAGTCTAAAAACAGGTAAAAATTTGTAAACTACGTTGTAGATTATTATTAGATGCAAATATAACGAATAAAGCTCCAAATTTTTAAATATATCTTTCAAAATTAAATACTACGTTTCTCCCAATTATAAAGAAAATATTATCAATTTGAAAAACGGATAACAAATTAAAAATTTTAAATTAAAATTCTGAAACGAAAATGAGAAAGTTAAAACCAGAAGAATGGTTCATAAGAAGCACAGAAAGCAAAGAAGCAATAAAGTACGAATGAAAAGACAAGTGCCAGTCGCAGAATTTAAAGAAATTGAAGAAACTTATTTACTATCGATCAAGAAGTTTGCTGAGAAAATCACAAAACCAATTATTTACAAATCTATCCCAATCAGAAGTCTAAATTTCGATGACGCAACAGAATTAGTTTTCCAGGAAAGAAAAAAAACATAATAATGGCTCCTAAAACATTCAAACAATTTCTCACGCTTAAAGAAAAGAGGTTTCAGGGTCGACAGATTAAAAATAAAAAGAACAATAAAAACGCAGAACGCGGGCACACATTTCGCAACGTTATCTTAGTGTAAATTCGCAATTAAAAAATGACAAAGACAATTCCGTGATTTCAATGAAACTTGCGGAAATGCGTGTCAGCCAGTTCGAGAGACAGATAATATTGTACTTTATCGTTATTCTTATTCATCATATAATATTTTCTATAACATGTTATTCCCTATATACACATTTATATTGCAATAAACAGTATTTGCAGTGTGTGGATGCGTACGTGTGTGTATGAC
>JAUMHM010000087.1:16499317-16509373 GCA_032362435.1 Melikaiella ostensackeni | reverse complement strand
CAACACTCACGAAATAAAAGTCGCGTTTCACATTAAACATTGCTTGCCAAGCAACCCTGCCGTCTTTTTTGCCTTTTTTCATTATACTATTATTAAAATCTATTTTAAGTTTGATCCTCGGAACTCTTCTTGCCATCATATTTACCTCTCTGATGCAAAATCTTTCCACTTAAATCTGCACTTCATAATTATAGATTCTATCATTACTAAAAAATAAAACTCGAAGATAAATATAAAAAAGGAAGGAACATTAAGTCTAAAATTCAGTCGCAAAGATCTAAGAGTAAGTGAAAAAAAAGATAATCTAAAAATCCCTCTGATTTTTCAGATTTCATTAAAAGATTCTAGTTTCTAAAAATGTTTATGGAATAAATGAAGACTCTTTGGAGGGGTTCCTTCGCTTGCATTAATTTCGCTCATTTGAAAGAAAATCAAAATTAGACTGTACGATACAATTCTCGTAGATTCAGTGACAGTCAAACTGGTTGGTGTAATTGCTGAACGCAAGCACAGATATCTAGTATTTTCCTAAGTAAGGCTTACGATGGAAGCATGTTTGCATATGTGTCCAGTGATGTACTTATAATCTATCCTTCATTAAATCTCTTCGATGTTCTTCTGTTTTAAGTGAATTGCTTCATTTAAAAATAGCAAATCTAAACTCTCTCGGTATAATTTCTTCTTTAATCTTCTCTTACGATTACGATAACTCATCTCTTTTGTCAAACATTTTACGAAATGCGAGATCTCATCACTATGAGCTAAAAGTCTTTAACTACATGTTTTCGACTTCAACTTTAGTCGCCCAAGCAGTACTCCACATACAACATCGGTTGGTCAACGCAAAATTAATTTTAGTAGGGAAAAGTTAATTGACTTGCGAATACTGCCAGTAATCAGAAAAACATTCTGCTCTTCGTTTTCAATTCAAAAGATTTTCAAAACATGTTCAGAAAATCTACTGCTACTATTTCAAATTTAGAAAATTAGTCTCGAGCAATCGAATCACCTTCCATTGTAACATTTATATGTATTTTAAATTTTTCATCTTTTGACTTTTTTATCTCTCGAGTTCCATTTGAGGCATTCAAGTTTAAAAATATTCAAAAATTAGTGCAAATGGAATAAGGTTCCTGAAAAAATATTTTGAACAAAGCACTGGTGGATAACGATCGTTAGACTTTTGACGATATTTCGCACTAAAGTCTCGTGGACTGTAAGTTGAAGCGGATGAACAAAATTGGTGCGAATTCCGCCTACTTGATATGCCCTTTTTGTAAGATTTTTACAGTAGAAGATTCCTCGATTTCAATTACAATTTCAAAAGTTCAAAAGATACTTCAAATTTATTTATTCAATTATTTAAAATTCCGATTCCTTTTGAAATTTAAAGTTTTATCAATGTGTAGTTTGAAATTCTTCATAGAATTTAGATTTTTATTTTCTGCATTTTGAGTTATAGCTTTCCAAAAAATAGATTTTTCATCTATCCAAATTTTTCTTTTAAAATTCGAATCCATTCCACTAATTTTTTTTAAGGTTTTAAAAATTAGCTGAAAAAGCTTTTTAAAATTATTTAAAATTGGAACCATTTGTGAAAAACGAGTGAAATCGAGAAATATTCTAGAACAATAATATATTTGAAACACTTGAATATATAATCGGTGAGAATAACCCGTTTTTAATAATCGAAGCTACTCGATCGAAACAAATGTGCTATACGACCTACCGAACAACGGACACGGATTGCTAGGAATGAATAGATCGACTTATCTCTTAATTAATTAATTAATTAATTAATCTTCTTTCTACTCAATGTTATGTATACGGTCTATCATAATTCTGGTGATATAGTGCTTTCAACGGCTAGATATACACGTTACACTGTACAATAACATATGTATTACACAATAATACCACTTGTGGTTGCACACAAATTGCACTAGCCCAACCCCTCCCTTCCCTTTCGTTTCTCTCTGATTTGTATGTATAATAGATTTTATTTTTTTATATATAGTATCTGCTTACGTCAATCGACAAAAGCCTAATCTCTTCATTTCTAAATTGTACGCCCGCAAATTGTCATTGAACGACGCTTTTCGAGCATTAAATTAAGACAAAGAATTGTAATTTGTAACTGGAGTGTAGACAATACTAGAAAATATCTGTACAGCAAAGAACGTGCAAATCTGAATACGGAGGAAACTAAATTTCCTTTTTAAATGAAATCTTATATTTCGAATTCGAACTTTGTTAAAAAATTGCAGGCCTAATAATTGTCAGGAGATCTGAATCGCCAGTTCCACGAAGTAATATGTTTGTTTTGTCACGATATTGTTACAAGTTGAGATATATATTATGTACAAAGTAAGTTAGCGCATAAAAAGGAATAATTCTTCGGCCTGCCGATTATCAAGTTTTACTTCGTGAAATAGACGGTGAGTACAAAGTGACGGGCAGAGATTCATGAAGAAAACGTTAAGGTTCAACAAAATATTTTCCGGACTCCCAATATTTCTCCAAAGGTATCAGGGTATCCATTCACGGATCAGAAAAAAGTTTCTGGCCATTTCCCGGTTTTCAACCATTTTTCCCGATTCAGTGTTGCTACAAAATCCCAATTTAAAAATTCCCTGGCTTTCCCTGACTTTTCTCTGACCAATTTTTTATTTTCCTTAACCGTTATAAATTTTTCTTTTAGGTAAAAAAAGAACCTAACATATAGCAGATTAGTAATGTTAATGCACGAAAATGTTTGTTTAAAATTTATCTTAAACATTTTTAGTGACAACCTGACATTCCCTGACTTTCTCTGACCAGTTTTAAATTCCCTGACTTACCCTGACTTTCTGGAATTCCTGACCTGTAGTATCCCTGCGATTATTTAAATTTTCAAATTCAAATCTTCAAAATTCAAGAATTAAAGAATTTGTAATTTGAAGTATGTAAAAAAGAATCTCCTAATTAAAAAAAAATCTCTTAATTCAAAAAAGAGTCTCCTATTTATTAACGAGTCTCATGCGGAACAATTCTAAATTTAAAGTGTTTAAAAATGAAAATTAAACATTCAAAATTGTACAAATTTGAAGCTTTGAAAATTGAATAATTTTTATTTCGAGGGTTTTAAACAGACAAATAATTCAGATTCACCATTTTCAAACCGAGTTTATTCCAAATTAAAATATTCGAAATTGAAAAATTTTACATTCAGGGCCATCAAAATTTGACAGGCTGAAAAAAAGCACTAAAAATATTGTTAAACTATTAAGACTTTGAATTTGAAATAGTACAAGATTGAGCAATTGAAATTATCTGATTTCTAAACTTTTAACCTAAAATTACTTTTTGATTTTGAGTCATGAATTTATAATCGTACAAGCATTAAAAGATTTTATCTGTCAAATTGCACAATTTTAAACAATCTGAATTTGATCCAAAAAAATTTTATTTTTCCAATCTGAAAATTGTTTTAATTTGAACGTTTTCTATTTGAAATTGGCTTTCATTTATAATTTGATTTGAATTAAAACTCAATCACTTTTGAATGTTTCAGTCCATATTATTTAACACATTTCGACATAAAATTATTCAATTTTGAACATTATGAATTAAAAATTGTTAAATAAAGTCTTAATTTTTGAATCATACATTGTTGAGAAATTTTGATTTGGAATCATACAATTTTTCATATTTTACTTTAAGAGTATTGAATTTAAAATTCTTCCAAAAGTGACAGTAAATATATTTAAAATCGTACATTGTCAAACTATGAACGTTCCGAAGAAAAAAAAATTAGGAGATTTAAAACTTTAAATTGTCAAATTTAGGTCTTGAAAATTAAACGATATTACAATATTAGCCTTTAAAATTCAACAATTTACAATTAGATACGGTGCGGCTGAACTGATTTTCACATAATTTTTTTTTTCGCAAATGTGATTTTATTGTTGATTTCAGTTCTTTTGCATCCTACGGATAATTTAAGACCAAATTAAAAATAATCGATCGGGTGCTTTTTGAAAAAAAATCGATTTATGTATTTAATTAATTTTTAACGAAATTGTTCGTAGGATACGAAAGAACTGTAATTAACATAAAAATCCTATTTGCAAAAAACATTAGGTGAAAATCGGTTCGGCCGCGCCATGTAGAAGTGCTTGAACTTTAAAATTTCCCATTGGATGCAACTTTTTAAAATTTCAATTTCATTAGAAGAAAAAAGGAGGTCGATTTTAGTAATAAAAATATTTTGCTGAACCATTATACTGCAGATAGGTCGCTGTGGCGAATTGTTAAGCATTCTCTGTGAAAAATAAAATTTTTAATGGCACTTCGATCGCAGCCTCGACATCTTTGTCGTCCCTGCTGGCCAAAACGTACTCCCAAATGAACGTCGCTCGTTCGTTGAGCTCACATCGATCAACACAATCTGGGCTGCGCACGTACATCATGTATATTGTAAATTGTATAGACGCCATTTCTTATGTACATATATATTAATAATTAGACACAGGTATTGATTTGAATTCGAGGAGTGTTAGAAGCAAAGTGTTCGATAACGACGAGTGATTAACCATTTCCATCTTTCAAGCAAACCAAAATTCCCTCTAAACTTTCTTGAGCACGAAATCATCTGATAATCAGAACATTTATAATGAGAAATTAGAGATCAAAATGTAGCATCAAATGAGAACAGAAAGTTTAGAGAAAATATTTTCAGCAACGAGTACATACATTTATCCTGCAAATTATGAAGGCCGAATCTCTAACGTATCTATGCGAGTTTTTAATTTTGGAAATAAAATGTCTAAACTCGTTCGTACTCGCCTGCAGAGTTACAATTAGGCTGAATATTGGACTGTCAGAGACAAAATTCGCGGCCCAGGATTTTCATGCAAAATCCCTTAAGCATATCTACGCTATATCACATCCTATGTCTGAGCACGGTTTTCTTTATTTTTTCCACGTGGATTTACCTCGTGTTATATGATTAATATCGATAAATATTTATACGTTTCTCGAAGCCTAGTTTTAGGTACAGAGCAGGGGGTGTGTGAAACTTTACAGCGGATGTTTGGTGATTGTGATTTTGCAGAATAGTTAAAATTGTAATTCATTATCATTTTTTTATTGCCGTAAGCTTCGCAATTTTTAGAGGACAACTTTCCCAACAGCATGACATTTTTCCTTCTCCCAGTTAAGTCTAATGCTAAGTCTAACTGTATGAATTTAGGACTACACTAGGAATTTTCGCGACATTTTCTTCCATGTCGGAGAAAAGATTTGTTGAAAATGCAAAATGCGTATATAAATGCATGCGTTCCTTTTTAACACTACATAATTATCGTGAATGGATAGGAAGCTTTTTTGTGATTAGGACATCTAGCGGCATTTAGCACAAGCACAACTATTCTCTGCATATCTAAATTTTATTAAATTTACAGGAACCATTTTTGTCATGGACCCCTACTCTCAACTCTGAACATATACATAGTTCAGTAAATCTCAATTTAATAAATATTCTGAATTACATAAATATTCTCATAATATTATAAACTGATGATCTCTTGTAAAACAGCTAAAAATTTTTTCAAGTTTTACTTGTACAAATTCGAATGTAAGTGATCTGTATATAAAAATTAATTGCTATTTTCGAAATTATCGAAGAATGAAATCGATTTGAGATTAGGCAAGTTAAATTGTATTTCTTTCTTCAGAAGAAAAAATAGCTGCCTTTAACAGATATCATAAATAAATCAGATCCAAAAACAAAATAAAGCCTAGTTGGAAA
Organism: Melikaiella ostensackeni; assembly: GCA_032362435.1. Classification (NCBI taxonomy): domain Eukaryota; kingdom Metazoa; phylum Arthropoda; class Insecta; order Hymenoptera; family Cynipidae; genus Melikaiella; species Melikaiella ostensackeni. Next base: position 16,503,582 of record JAUMHM010000087.1, on the reverse strand, counting down.
ACTTAGATGATGATCATTAATTTACAATTACAACTACTTATTCTAACGACAAATATTTCTTGGAATGTATCAGTAGGAATAGCTCAGTGTACAAATTTCTAGATTGCACATTGAGAATTTCAGAAGAAATTGCAAGGCGTTCGATTAAGTGTGCACGCGTAACTGGCATTAAAAACTGAAGAACTTTTCGTTTATAGAGTTCCAATAATCATGCAGAGACATTATTTACTCACAAACTTGTTAAGACTTCCGGCAAATATTGAAATGAAATGAAACCACTCCCAAACCCTCAAAGAAGAGTACTCTCCCAAATAAAAATATTGATGAAATACTGAATAGAATTTATATAGGAATTTTTTTATCCCAATTTTGCTAATATTTTTACTTGGGTAAACAAGTGAAGAGTTAAGGAAGTATGCGTTACAATCGAGGGCGAAAGTCTAAATTCGGATCATAGAAAGTAAATGGTTCTGTGAGACTATTTACTTCATCCTGAAAGCATCCATCAGCTCGTTCACGGCAGCATTTGCGGCACCCTGGGTAGCAGCTTGTGTTATTCTCTGCTGCAGACCACCCCCGCGACTAAACACATTACGTTTTCACTGTGACAATCCGTCTTGTGCGCATAATTATTTAACAATCAAAGTGTTTAGCAAAATCTGAAAAAATTACATTTTCTATTTTTCTAATTATTCAATTGTCTAATTTTATTTATTTTTATCGGCTTTTTTATTGCTAGACACTTTGATTATAGTTATGAATCAAGTGTTTTTTATATTAAATATCTATGAGCTTTAAATACTAAGGTTAAGATTTAAGATTTTTTAGAATTATTCATGAAAAAGTTAAAACTCAAAGCGCTTGATTCGTAACCACTTAGTTTACACAATAATTCAAATAATTATAAATAAATAAAATCCAATTTTAATTAGAGTACTTAAACACAATTTTATAACCCTAAATTAATCGTATTTCTGAAATAATAACAATTTGATAAAACGGAACGCACGAAAAACTTCATGCAGGCACCGACATATTTTTCCTTTGTTAACCGACGAATCCACAAAAGAAAAACTGAACTGCTTGTGATAGTATTTAAAAATAGAGAAGCTATAAAAAGAAGCACAAAGATTTGATAAGACTATACAATGACTAGTACAAAACGATGATACGACTAAGATTGTTCTCAAAAAGTTGTGAAAGCCATCTTATGGAATGATATAGTGAGATTTATAAATTGTAAAGCGAAATTTATAAACTTTAAAGCGAATGTCATGCTGTTAGTAAGGACTCGATAGTTCTGCAATAAATATCAAGAACGGTGTACCTCTTAAAATTTCACTGTTACGTTATAATTTTCAATTATATATGTACATAAATATCCTATACAAATTGTGTACATCTTCGAAGATGCTAATATACAATTCAAAAAGAATCATCTTCTACCCATAGTATCTTACGTTACTCTCGAAAAAGTAACTCGTGTCATAACTATTCCCACTACTACTAATAGGGAATCGTTTATAATTAATCGAGGTAGTGTTAGCCTCTTAAATTATAAAATTTCATATTCATTTACGAGTAAACGTAGCTCGTCGAGCCTCGAGAGCAATATGCTCAACGCATTTAAAAAAGAGAATAAACTCGAACTTTTTGGTCGTAGAACTAGAAACGATACAGTGAACGTTTTCGCAAAATGTAGCCATCGACTGGAATAATCCAAACGGAGATAAAAATTGTAAAATTAAAAACTTCGGTATTAGAACTGTATTTCACGCTCCGTTTGGTGATTCTTAAAAGTATTATAATAATGAGTTTTTAAGACGGATCAAGGTATGCTCGAACTATAAGACAAAGAAGAATGATACGATATTATGTGTGCAGGATAGGGTGCCCAACAAAAAATTTGAATTTTTGAATTTTGCAAATGCTACCTCCTAGATTTCTTTATTTTGGTAAAAAAAATACTACCATAAATTTTCTTTCATTTTTAAAAAATTGTTTAGAGGTTCCGCTAGGCTGTTTTAGGTCTGAAAATGAATTTTCTTAGTTTGCGATTTTTAAAAATTACAAATTTAAGGCTAAAAATCCTTTGAGCCCTAGAAAGTATTTGTTATTTATTGAGGAACGAGCCCTAAGTTTTATGAAACAAACAAACTTTTTTTCCTAAATATTATCGGACTTAGAATATGAAAATTTGTAATTTCATTACAGTTAATGGTCTGAATTGGCCCCTAAAGATCTTATTTTTTTGGAATAATATGCACGGGATTTCTTCTAAGTTATAAATAAAATATTCTCTATGACAAAATAAATTTAAAATATTTACACTGGGTAACAAAAAGAATCTTGAATTTCGAAATACACATTTTTTTATAGTTCAAAGATTCCTACAGTACTTTAAAATGTACTTTAACCAATTCAGGATGAATTCATACGAATTTAAACTGAATTCAAAACAATTCAAATATATTGGGAAAAAATCCAGAAAATGAAAGTGATTTTATAGGAACTCAAGAGAATTCAGGAGACTAATGACATTCATACGAATTTGAGTGAATTGAACCAAGTTAAAAAAATTAAAAAATTTCCGTTGAATTTACTAAAATGGGGGTGAAGATAATTCAGGGCGGTTTCGACAGAATTTAAGTGGATTGAAAAAAAATGAATAAACCAATGAATTAAATAAAATTCGAATAAATTGAGAGTAATTTAAGTGAAATGAGAAGAATTCGATGTAATTTATAAAAGTTCAAGGTGAATTTAAAAAAATACAAGTAAATTGAAAACAATTAAAAGAATTTGATGAAATGCCTTAGAATTCAAGGTGATTTTAAAAGACTTCAGGGTGAATTCAAAAAACTTATAAATTATATACATAAGATCCATTGAATTGAGTAGAATTAAGTAAAGATAGATGAATTCAAGTGATTTCAAAAGCAATCAGGGTAAATTTTTTAAAAATCAAGAAAATCCCAAAGAACTCAAAAGAATTTAAAAGAATTTAGGATAAATTAATAAGAATTCAGGGTGAATTCTAAATTCATTCAAATAAATTGAAAAAAAAATTAATAAACTATTCCGTTTATTTCAGTAAACATTGAGTGAATTCAGAAGAATTCAAAGGAATCAGACGAAATTCGTACGAATTCAAGATGAATTTTAAAGATTTCAAGGTGAATTAAAAAAAAATTCCAGAGAAATAAATTTTTTTTAAGGAATTCAAAACAATGCAAAAAATTCAGAAATAGGTTTAGACTTGAATTTAATTGATTCGAAGAAATTCAGACGAATTCAAGATGAATTAAAAATAATTCAGGGTAAATTTAAAATAATTCAAGTGAATACTACAAAACTGTCTGAATTTAAGAAATTAAATTCAGAATAAATAAAAAATTTAATTCTTCTTTAACGTCCAACATACAAATTTTATTGGACTTAATTTGGTCCTTGGATTCTTGGTGTTTTTAGTTTCCAAGAATTTTGTAGTAAAATTTTTAAAATCCAAAGAGTTCCACTGAATTCAGATAAATGGGAGTGAATAGAAATCTGATAAAATTCACAAGAATTCAAGGTGAATTCGAGTTTTCAGGTTGAATTTAAAAAAATTAAAAATCCAAAAAAGATCCATTGAATTCAGTGAATCTCAAGAGAATTCCAAAAAATTCAGGGTGAATTCAAAAAAATTTGAAAAAATTCAGAAATAGGTATAGACCAAATTTCAATAGTGGTTAACCCTTGGGATCTCTGTTTTAATTTATTGAAAACAAAAAAATAAAGTGACCTTTTCATTTTTAAAAGTGACTATAGTGACTTTATCTTTAAAAAATGACTAAAAAATGATTTGGAAAAAAATGATCTTTTTCAGGTGAATTATAGCTAAAAATTGTGTATTGTGTATTTCGAAATTCAAGATTTTTTTCTGTCACCCAGTATAAATATTTTCAATTTATTTATTATGGAGAATATTCTCCTTATATTGTAGAAGAAATTCTAAATTTTCGTATTTTAAGCCCAATAATATCTTCAATTATGCTTTTTTAAATCAAATTTAGGGTTTATTCCTCAATAAATAAGAAATACTTTCTAGGGATGTAAGAATTTTTTTGCCTTAAATTTGTAATTTTTTAAAAACGAAAATTAAGATAATTCATTTTCAGACCTAAAACGGCCTAGCAGATCCTCTAAACAATTTTTTAAAAAAGAATAGAAAATTTATAGCAGTATTTGTCCACTAAAATGAAGAAATCTAGGGAGTAGCGTTT
>JAUMHM010000087.1:16487419-16499307 GCA_032362435.1 Melikaiella ostensackeni | reverse complement strand
AGCGCAGGGTCGGCAAACAGAAAACGTGCTACAATTGTACGCATGAAGGATAGAAGAAAAAGTGAGTTGCCAGTTGACAATTGACAATTCTTGGTGCAGGTTTACAACTATAAGTGAAATGCTCTACAGCGAGGTATTTTCTGCTTAGGCCCGTGTAAAACGAGAGTGTACAAGCTGCAACATTATCACGTCGATGTTGTACACTCTGGGTTAATATTGACGTTTGTAACGAATGCGAACAAAACCTGTCACCATTGTGAGAAACGCTTAATACGAGAAATGTTAGTTAATGACTAGATGCAACAGATACATGGGTTAGTAGCAAAGAGGTGTGTTAATGCGAAGACTTATTGTCGGCGCCTGCAATAAAAAGTCGAGTTAGCACCAAAGCCCCGATCACAACTTTACTGTACTAGTATTCAAGAATTTACTATGAGAGTGCGACTAAACTTTGGTTCCATCCCTTATCGGCCAGAATGTGGTTTTTGAAATTCCTATTGTATATTTCTGTAGCAACAAAACAAAGTAAAAAGAGGATGTTCACTCAAGGCTCAAAAAAATTCCCGGTTATTTAAATTTTCAAATTCAAACCTTCAAAACTACACAATTTATAATTTGAAATATTAAAAAAGGAATATCCAAATTAACGAATTTAATGCGGAACAATTACGAATATGAAGCGTTTAGAATTTAAAATTATACATTCAAAGTTAAATAATTTTAAACTCAAGCGTTCAATATTGTACGAATTCGAATCTTTAAAAGTTAGACAATCTCCAAACGGAAAAGATTTAAAATTGTACAATTCCAAAGTAGAAGCCATCAAAGATTTACAAAAAAGCACTGAAACATGTTCAAATATCAAGACTTTCAATTCGAAATTGTTTAAGCGATTGAAATTGTCTTATTCATAATTTTGAATATTTATACCACTTTAAATATTTTCAATTTAGTTATTGAACTATTGAGGCTTCCAGTTGGAAACTGTACAATTTTAAACCAGTTAAATTTTAAACGAAAGAGTTTTTAATGGTTAAATTAAAAATGGTACAATTTGAAGCGCTTTTAAAGTAATTCTCGAATTTTCAATCTTATGCTTTTCGATTTCGAATATTATGAATTTATCATCGTTCAAGAGTAAAACGGCTTCAATTTTTTAATTACACAATTAGTATGAACGATTTATTCAATTTCATAAGCAACTCGTTTAAAATTGTTTAGTTTATAAAGTATCAAACTGAAATTATTAAATTTTTAGCACCTCCGATCAAAGAGTATTTGACTATGAAGGATAAGGATTAATTTCAAACGCTTACAATTTAAAATTTCCATTTTTTAAATTTTAATCTCGAATTATTCGATTTTGATCGTTCTGAAATAATAATAAAACCATTAAAAAACCTTTTTTTCCAATTCTGCAACTCAGAACGATTTAACTGAATTTTTGAAAATCTAAAATTATTCAACACTTTGAATTGTAAGAATTTAAATTTTAAACTATCGAATTTTTAATACTTGAATTAATTGAATTAGCAAGAGTTTAAATTACGAAAATTTCAACTATTAATGCTTTCAATTTTAAATAAAGTTTAATCTATAGAAGGGTGGACAATTGAAGTGTGCTCTGCAACAGTGCATTATACGCCACTTGCCATAAGATTCATTTTGTACCTAAATTCACATATTAGATAAACCTCACGACAAATGGCGCATAATGCACTGTTGTAGAGCACGCTTCAATTGTTGAATTTCAAACACTACATACTAAAAATTACAAATCAAATTTATTAAATTTCGAGACCTCAAATTATCCCATTTTGAAAGTTTAAAAATTCTTCAACTATTATGGCCTTGATTTTTAGATTATACAATTCTTAAAAATGTAAAAGACTCCGCACTAAACACATACGAAATGGCTTTCTGTCGAATCGTCCGACCACTGGATATTTTGTCGTTTTTGATGCCCCGATTAAAGTTGTACTTACAAAAAAACCCGGAAATAAATAATATATTAGTACAGGGGCCCTTTCAAACCGAACAATTTTGTTTATTTTAATCTGAAAGTATTGAATAATAAATTCTTCCCATAGTGAAACAGTAGCTGGCGGGCTTAAAGTAAACATTAAAAATGGTACATTTTTCAAATTATAAATATTCTGAATTAAATATCTGAAAATTAAGTCTTAAAATATTAAGCCTTGAAAATTAGAGTATTTTACAATAATCCTTTGAAGTTCAACAATTTAAAATTAGAAGTGCTTCAAACTGTAAAATTTCCCACTGAATTTAAAAACAAAATCGTTCAATCTCACATTATTTCATGTGATATCGAGTGACATTCAAAGTGATTGGATAAGTTTTTCTACTAAAAATCATAAATAAAAAAATTCTCGGCCATTTATCATTTCAGTGGCCACCCTGAATTAATCACATTAACAAGAAAAACAAAATAAGTAATTAAAAATCTAATTTCGGCCCATAAGGGAGGTAAAATTTCCGACACTTTACCAAAATGCAAAAATCAATTCACAAAAGGTTAATTGTTAAGACCGCAGAGAGTTTGAAGGACGAGCTTTTCTTTGCTTTGTACTAGTTTCTTAATGAAAATTCAGTTGTTTTTTTAATGTACTCACGATGGTATGAGAGGAGGAGGTAGACCAGGGTTCCCTCTGGCTGGAGGGGCACCACCCGGTCCTGGTCGGTTAGGAATGGCTGGTGCGGGACGTCCACCAGCTGGTACTGGAGGCGGCGCTCTTGAACTCGCAGGTGGTGCGGGTTGCGAAATCCCTCGCCTTGGTCCACCCGGTGACGGCGGCGATAATCTACATTATTTTAAATATGAAATTACTAATCACATTTACACTAAATAAATTCTTCGAATACTTTTATTACATTTTTAATGAAAACCTTATAGTTTGCACCTTCCAAGAACCGAATAGAAGTAAAAAAAATGGAAAAGGGGTATTCAAATATTCAGAAAATGTTCAAGAATACTAAAAATAATGGAGAAAATAAAGATAAAGATTCATTTTGAAAAGAAAAGAAGCATTGGAAATCTTACCCAAGACTGAACCAATGACAGTCAAGTGTATTTGCAAATGCGAAAAGTGGAAATTATAAAAATGTAAAATAATGGAGAGTAAAACCAGCGCAAATAGTATGATATTTTGTAATCACCTCGGATTTTCACCCGATGCCAACCAATCGTTCTTCACTGGCGGAGGCACTGGAGTCGAAACGGTGGCCATTGACACATCTCCGATGATTCGAAGCGCTTCTTTGCAGGCATGATACATGCGAAGCATTTCCTCTCGCTTCTGCGCTTCCTCTGGTGATTCTTCCATCATAGAAGACTGAAGAAAAAAAGAGATACTCATTTATCTTTTATTTATTCAAAAGTCTTCTCAAAAGGGGGTTTCAATGAAAGTACAGTCTCAGGAAAATGAGAAATTTCTATAGATGGAATTGACCAAAAAAATGAGGAGGACTTACAGGTAAGGGAGAAATGAAAGTTTTCGAGAAATCTGTCTCTCCTTCCAACTAGGAAATAAAAGGAATGGAATAATCAGGAACGTGGAAATAACGAATTATTTTACGATTCAAGATGAGAACAAGGGAGCTGGAATTTCTAACCTGGTCCCCACTTGCGTAGAGATGTGCCAACAACTCTCCGTTGATAAAGTCCTTCGCGTTGTTGATAATAAGGAGCATAATTGTTTTTGGAACGAGATCACGCGTCGTCTTTGTCACGATCTTCATGTAGGAGTCAACCAGATTTCTGATGGTTTCGACTTGACGTTCAAGCTGAGGATCCATCGAAGAATGGGCTTCTGAACCACCCTGCTTTAGACAAAAATATTCCTCTTTCATCATCTACGAACGAGCACGACTTATATATTTTTTCAAGTTTTAAATCAATTTTCCAGTATTCATAAGCAACACAGAATACTGATAAAAAGTATTTTATTTTCTAAACACAACATTCAAGTTTTAGAGCAGAATACTAAAAGAATTGATATCAGGTTATCCAGTGAATACTATTCTTCAAAATTCAAGAAAATTTTTTTTTGATTTTCTCTGACAACTGGACACCCTGTAATAGATTAAAATGCATCTCTTCGAAATATTTCAATAAAAAAATTTCTTTGAATCCCAAAACATTTTCTTTTAGACAATTTCGCTTTGTTTCAACTAGATTTCAATTTTCAAAATTGATCTAACCAAACATGATACTCATCTTCGGGAGCGAAATTTTTTTACTGAAAGAATTTTCTGAAAGCCAAATCTATGCAGTGCTAAGCCTAAATCAGTGTAATAGATTTGAATATTCCACTAATTAATTTGATAAAAGTGTTACAACAATATTTAGGTAGATTGAGCGGTACATATATAAACATAACTTTCTTATTGTTAAATTTCGAAGATATGTACCCCTCAATACTGTAATAATAATCTAGCTAAAAAGTATCAGTCTAAAAATAAAAAAACTTGATAAAAGATTCTGCAACGCAGAACTTAAATGTGGTTAACTTTCAGGATTGGTATTCGTGTGGGATAATTTAAGTATAATGCATTAAGAGACTAAATATCTAAAATCGAAAATAGCCATGATTTTTAGTGCTGTTTGCTTGTGTGGTTGTACCAAGCAAGAGGAAGGTGTCGAGTGTAGAATGTCTCAAGTGTTTTGTAAAGTCGTGAACATGGTGGACACAAAATCACAGATTTCACTTTGTTCGAAACTCAAAATCTATTTTTCTAAGATTTATTAACTGTGGCCACCACGTGTAACAAAACTAATCCCAACAGTACCAACCTCATATCCTTCCTTCAGATGAATCGAGTTACAAAGAAAGATAAATATTTCGTTAAACTCTATAACAACAAGAAATAAATGTCGATTCTATCCATCAAAATCTACAAGAAATCACATATTAAAAAGCGCGATTGATTTTATCAAAATTTGTTATAAAGAAATACGCAATTCAGAGATTGAAACATGTTAGATAAAACAACACTTGGTTAATAAAACTCATTAATTTGATCAATATCCCGTTTCCTCACTCACCCGCTTATCCTTAGCCTAGAATGAAACGAAAGAGGTCAAAAACATATAAGAGACTAAATCAATAGTTAAACTAAAACTGTACAGCGGGTTATTATTATCAAATCGATTTAAGAATTTAGTTATCACCAAGGACTGTCACCGAAACACACAAAATTGAATTTTTTCTCGCGTTTCTTTTCGGTGAACGTCCCTCTTTTTTAACCAGGAAATTGATTATAAATATAAAACTAACCTCTCCTTCTCCATTTGCTTGCTCTGTCGGTTTTTCGGGATAAACACCGGCTCTAAGGAACGAAGCTTTCCAGGACTCAACATCATCCTGAGTTTCACAACTCAATTCGAGTTGTTTGTAATCCTTGTAGACGTTTCTGCCCTCAGGATTGAAAAGAGCGAACAAGTGACGACGAGACATGAAGCCCTGCTCCAAATCACGAAGTTTCAAGCCATCCAGGGGCAGCATATATTTCTTTTCTCGTTCCTAAAAACACAAGAGTTATTTTCAACATTTTCTCTTCTATATAATTTTAATTTAACTTTAAAACTGCAGGAAAGATTCCGACAATCACCTCCTCATCCTTAAACCAGGAGATGCTTTCCGAGGTCAAAACGAACCAGTAATCTCTGGATCCACCCTTCATGATACCTAAATTGTGTATGCACATGTATCCTTTCCGAATGACTTGATTTCCCAGCGTGTGACGCCCACTTTTTACTGAATTTTCGGAAGTCTGCTGAGCACTGCAACAGAATAAATATTAAACTATGAAAGTCTGGATGCAAGCGTAACAACGCAGGCCTAATTTCGATCAAGAAAATCACACACAACAAACTTTTTTCTCCAAACATTTTTGTCTGACTCCATAACTTTAAAAGTGCCAAAAAACAGAGATTGCTCGAGTTTTAAAGATGGCATTAGAATATGAATTTGTGAAGTAAAACATGTGAAGACAATTGAGCGACCATAAAATCGCTTTTTTTAAATTCCTGACTTTTTCAATAATTTCATATTTCGCCTGACTATTTTGTCGTAATCACCATTTTTCATCCAAGAAAGAGAATTGTTTTCATAAATGGGAACATAAATGAAAAGCACAATTAAAAAAAGTCTTGACAAAATAAATTTTTTTTTTAGGGCCATCCCTTCTTTACTTTAGAAAGCGTCTTGTGCTAAAAAGGCAAAAGTGATAAAATGATTGAAGTGACTCAAAATCGAAATGCATTTCAAATAACTTTGCAGGGAAGAAATTAAATCTCACATATTTATAGGCGAAAATTAAATGAAAAGCATATTTTTTGAAAAGATTCCATTTATTATAAAGCTTCAAAGTAGACGAGCAATTGCAGAAAATCGTTTTAGATTTAATATTTGTGATGAAAGCAATAGAATGAATAGCAGAATTTTATGTGATTAGGGAGGAAATAAAATGTACTTTCTTATATATTGGTATTTTCAGAATAAAAAAATTATGATCCAAACATAAGTCTAAAAATGTCGAGCAAAAAACAAATCATGAAAATATTCCAAAACACTTTTCTGTCTCATGTATCCAAAATTATCAAATAATTTAGATTTGTCAAATAAAGAGATTTGTATGAGCTCGATTGAATTGTGCCACGCATGAAAGAAAAAGGTTTAAGAATCTAAAGGTGCTCAAATACATTAAATTTTTTGATTGGTCGTGCAAACAGGGAAGAAAAGCAAACATGCAAAGATTGAGAAATTAAAATTTTTTAAGGTAACGCTAACTGGACGGAAATTAATTTTTTTTAATGTTTGCGCATGCTGTCATTTAAATTGAAGAGTAACCGACAAGCATGCAAAAACATTCGTGCATCAATAACACAGCGAATAATTGCAATTTTTTAATTTTCCGTTGACATAGTGCACATACGACTTTACAAAAAAAGAGATATTCTCTTTCTTCTAAAAAGACAAAAAGTTGAACTTATATCCATAGATTGAAATTTTTTTATTAAAAATGTTTACAGTATTAAATTTCAATACTCATTAATAAATTAAAACTACAGATAATTGGTTGAATTAAAAAAGTTTGTACTTCTAAAAATTATCAAATTTAACCAAAAAAAATCAAATTTAAATTCATTTTAATATTTAAATTTGAAGTGTTGCTTGGATAAAAAGTTTTCAAAACACCGCAAAAGGTTTAAGTAAAACATAAACAGCTTTGAAAAGCATGTAGAAGGAGATGAAAATGGTTTAAACAGACTAAAGTAGAATGAAAAAAGAGCAGAAAGGAGGAAAAATAGAATGTGGTGGAGTTTCTTGATTGCGTGTTGATTGTCTTACCTTGAATTATAGATACTGGCTGCCGCGCTGCCGGTGTAATTAAATAATTGGTTTTATTTGTAACGTGAAATACAGTCAATGCACGTAAGAACATACGTCGGAAATAAAATATGACAAGATCCTTTGGGCAAGGCGTAAATATCAAGTAAAGTGAAGGAAATCTTTGACATTTTTCAAAACAAAGTCATATTTTCAAAAAATGATGAACGTTTTACGTTTTGCCCATTCATATATTACAAAAATCAATGTAAGTCTATTCTCCTAACTTAAGCGAATTCAACAATTTGTGCGACATAGAACTTTAAAAAGTCCGTTTTTAATTATTTTAAAATATAAAATAATATAATACATAATATATCAATATTATACTTTTTTTGGCAGAATTGAATTCGCTAATAGAATTGGAAAACTTCAATGCGACCAGTTTATAAAGCAAAATTGTTATCTAGATTAATAAATACATCTTCCTGATAGTAGATTAAGATACATTTTTCCGGATTCTAGATCACGTATGCTTTATGACCCAGTTGCCTAAAGATGATCTTTTTTCAGAAAAACTAGGATAAAATATATTGAACGAAGTTTTGCAAAATTACAGGAGAATGAGTTACAGAATGTGAGATATGTACAAAACAGGAGACACATGTAAATTTCTATTTCTATGCCAATATCAATCGACTCGTTGTATGCACAATGTCATACGGCTTAGTTGTACATGGCGTACAAAGACGTGATTGAGAAGTTAATTCAACAAGGAAATGTGCCGTTACATCTTGGATTCACTAGAGAAAGAAAAAAAGAAAAAGCAACGAAGCCCAAGATTACCAAAAAAGTTAACCTGCACGGGACATGCACTGGCTCAGAAATTATTAGGAATCTGTTAAAAAATTGTGCCTAAGATAAGCAAAGAACATGGGACGAGTAGCGATTCTTTTAAAGACATATGATGATTTCCCCACAAAAGCAATTATGACTTGATTTGATTTCCCTTCGACTGAAAGATGATTGCGGAAACTGTGAAACAATACGACCATGCAGTGCATCGTGTAGGTGCTGAAAACCTACAGGGTGAAAACTAATCGGAAACTAAAAGGTGCAGTGAGAACTTTACATTTTGGTTGAATGACGATAGAAGTTCTAGATTTTCTCTATTAAGCTTCCTTGAAAATATAACAAGGGCCCATTTTCAACAATCCGTGAACGCCAATCTTTTCCCGGAGAAGTAAACTTTTTCCCCCTATTGTCAAAGTAACTTTTCTTTCTAGTCAGTGCGCCTAAAGGAGTGCTTGCTAAAACAATACTGCCCGATTGTATGAAAACTGGTGTAGGGGCTTACTGAACTTGACGGTATTGACTGAAATTTCACTTACTTGGCGAATCCAATGAAGTCTTCGTGATTTGTGTTCATGTAAGCCAGTTCGCAATCTACTAGAAGAACGAGCTGCTCCTTACACAATTGTTCACGTTGTCTTACGTGCGTCGTTATAATTCTCTCTGTCTCTTCTCTTAATCTAGGATATCGTGCCATCTAAGATTTGAAAAGTATAATACGCAAATTTTGAATAGAACTGCAGAAAAGTGAGTAGATAATTTCAAGATTTCAAAGAAAGCTCACCCGATCTGTACATATGCGCACAACGTTACTTAGTTCCTGTACGACTAGGTCCACACACTTAAGACTCGGCTCCTTGAGCCTATTTATTTGCTTCTTGACTATAGCTTCAAAGGCCATATCGGGAGTGAAGAGACCAACCCTGATACCTGTGACGAATTAAATTAGTCGATTATAAAATACGCTAAGTAATCACAATGACACAAAAAGGGGAATAAATAACAGAAATATAATTACCGTGGATATTTCTGATAGCGAAAGCAATTTCCCGCCGTAGTTCCTTCTCGTCGAATTCCATCTTGACGATTTCGAATGGAAAACGCTCGTGGAATAACCGATTGATTTTGGCACCTCCACTAAGTTCCATAGTGTTGATCTGCGCTGAGCCGGAACCTTCAATAGTCCTCTCGAAATCTGATTGCAGTTGCTGTATCATCCTAGAAAGAGGAATAATTATCTTCTTAATACGCTAGAATAATTTGAAATATTATGGGTAGAGAGCCTTGGATTGAATTAATCGATGCACTATTAGGCCTTTGAAAATAAAAATATCTATTCACTTCAACATAAGTTTCTTAATTTCCATAATCCCCGTAGTTCTTAATTCAATAAAACTAAAAAAAAATTATATTGGTAAATATCGATATTAAAACTACTCGACACAAACTGATCGTTAAAGCAAAGTTTTTGTTAGTCACTCCAACAAATCCACACAAATATTTATTTTACATACTTTAATTAACTGAAGGGTGGCAGTACACAACTAGATCACCAACAAAGAAGGTCAAAAAAGTTTGATTAGAATAAGTTATCCGGTTTCGAGGATATAGATATGAAAGTTGACAATCTCTAAGGCACTAAGGATAATACGGTCCTGAATTTTTAGGATTACAAAAAAAAATATTTTTGAGTTTTTTTAAAATTACAAAATCGAAATACAAATGTACCTTAATGTCTTTTATTAAATTTTCAACTCGGTAAACTGAGCTGATATATCTAAAGTTTTGTTTCGAACTAGAATCAATGAACTCAATAAATCAGAATAACACCATGACAAATTTTATGCTTATGCAAAATGATACCTCAAGAAGTGGGATACTTAAAAAAACGTAATTGAAAATAATTGCAAAAATTTATTTTTGCCCAGCTGTGGGGTGCTGAATAATAATAAAAAATGACTGATGAAAAAAAATGATTCTGTTCCAAGAAAATCAAAATTTAGTATGACGGTATCGCACTGTGACAGACGGTTTTTCGCTGAAAGGCCTATAAAAAGAAGAAAATAATTTTTTTTCCCCTGAATTAACGACAATAATTTCAAGAAACAGCGATGCTGAAGGCAAGAAAAAAAACTATTACTACACTAAAATACTATGCTAAAACAGTAAATAAAATTTTAATTAAAAATTCTTTCTATTACTATATTAAAAAATGAGAATTCGAACAAATCCTTTAAATCCAACGTGTATTTGACCTTTTAAAGAATTTTGTATTCAATAAATCCATTTTCGGAAAAACGTTGGTTATCTAATTATGTACTGCCACCCTTCAATTGTAAATCTCTATCTGGAAGTATTCTCTGCTAGTTAAAATTCAACATGCAGGGAACACGCAATTAGTTATAAAATTCTGTAAGGAGTGTAGAGTACCTACAGTAACAATTGAATAGATCTGAAAAACAAAAGAAAAAATTGTCTAAAATTTCAGGACCCTCCACCCATAAAGAAGTAATCTAAAATGGAAAAGATCTTTCAGTCTTGCTAAAGAAGATCTTGCCCTTAAAATTAAATATAAAGTGATTTAAAATTAACCAATTAAGATAAATCATTGAGAATCATTGACACATGTGAGACATGTAAGACATAAATTGAATGCAACAGATATTTATTGCCTCCAATATTGCATAAAATCTAACTTACTGCAGCATAGCCTTTGTTTTGATGGAAGGATCATCTGGCCTGAAGTGTTTGTACTGTTCCACATCTTTTTCCAATGTAAGCATCTGCTTTTGCAGTCTGTCTCGCAAAGCTGGTAACGTGTCTCTGATGTGATTCGTTAATTGCTGATTGAGAACTCGTTGTAAGTAAGGAGTTCCTAATCTGTCTGCTAAGTGTCGATACGAGGGATGACTGAAAACAATAAAATATGAAGCTATTAAACCCTAATTTAGACTGAAAATTCATCAAGTAGTTCAGATCTAAATATCTCCTTACCTAAGGAAGAACTTTCGTTCAGCTGCCATAGCAGCTTTGATATCTTTGCGACCCTCAATGTCTTTTTGACTTCTGTTTACTACTCCTATGTATCCTCTGCGCAGAGGAAGTAATTTATTCTCCAAAATGTCCCGTGCGTCGGTTCCTTCGTCCATAAGATCCAGCTTAGTGATGACACCGATGGTACGCACACCTGAAAGTCAAAGCCTTTACTTTTCTACACTACATACAAATTTAGACAGAACTCAAATTTCGAAAACAGAGTGTCTACTCAAATCCTGAAAAAAAAATCCCTGAAAATTCCAGGTTTTTCCCAGGTATCTTAAGATTTTCCAAGATATAATTTTTTTTAGTACAGAGCCATTCAAGTATTGAGTACGAATTTTTTAAAGTAATCGACTCTACACCCCTTCAAAGCATTACATAATACTTGAATAATTCTTATTAAAATCTACCAGTGAATGGTTACACTGTAATTACTTACGGAAATTTCGAGCAAATTTTCAAAATAGGTTTCTTCCTATTTTGAAATTTTCGGATCACTATTTTCCAGACGTTAAAAGAGTAAATGCTTTAACATCCGTCCATCTAATTCGATTATTGTGATTACTTAACATTTAAAAATCGGAATATGTATACAATTTGGAAAATATGACCACTTAAAGCTAAAAAGTGACTAAAAGTGACTTA
>JAUMHM010000087.1:16444711-16476978 GCA_032362435.1 Melikaiella ostensackeni | reverse complement strand
TATATATATGTTTTAATTTATAAATTAGTCGAAAATATTAACATGGTCTCCAGTGAGAACCAGATTTGAACTTCCGTAACTTTTCCATGATTTTATACCTGTCTTTCTTAGGGTGGCTGCTAGAATGCAAGAAAAAATTCCAGGTCATTATAATTAAAAATTTCAAGTTTTAAAAGCTATAAGATTTTCAAGTTAAAGTGATTAAAAAGTGAACTGCAAATTAAACCAGTCAAAGCGGAACTCTTCTGAATTTCAAACATTTAAAATAAAAACTTGAAACATTAAAAATACAGCAATTTTATGTTCAAACGTTCAATAATATATGAGTAAAAAATAAAGGCCTTCTAATTTGAATAAGTTTTATTTTAAGGGCTTCATAATGAGGTATTATTTCCAAATCAAAGATTCAAACTGGTAAAATATCCAAACAGAGGCTTTAAACATTCATCAATTTAAAATAGATCTAAAAAATGTTTAGTGATTTTAAAGTCATTGGACAGACTCTATAAGACAAGAATTTGATTTCCGGTCAAAAAATCTATTCACACTGTCCATTTTATTGTTCAAAATTGAACATTATCAATATTGTAAACCTTCAAAATTTAGGTTTTCAAAAAAATTCAAAATTACATAATTTTAAATTGAAAAAATTCAAAATTGAACGATTCTAAACTTCATTAAACAAATTTTTAAGTAGTATATTGTGAGAATAGAACGTTTTTTATACTGGAGTCCTTTAAAGTTGAATTTTTTCAAGGCCGTGGTTATGTGTACCGAAATTTTGGTACAAATAGCCGGACTTTTTCTGTACGCATAGACACTGTCTTATTTAAATTGTAATCGTTTAAAATTGATAATTGTTGAATCGTGAACACCTTTCGAAATTCAACAAAACTGGTATTGTAACGTTTAAAATTAAAAATATAATACTCGGAATTTTTAACGATTCACAATTAATAAACAAATCATTCAATTATTGAGGCTTGCAATTCGAAATGCTAGTTAAGTTTTAAACAAGTTCAAACCATACAATTATGAAATTATGTATTTAAAATTGTCCATTCTAAATGAAGAGCCAAATATTGCTAAATTTTAAAAGATTAATTTTTTGAAGTCCTCAATTAGAAATTGTTGAATTTAAATTGTTTTAAATTTATCTGTGTCGTCTAACTAATATTATGAATCTACGAAATTAAAATTATTTAAAAATTGAAAATAATTTATAAAGCTTCAATCCGAAACTTACAATTTATTTAAATACTAACGCCTTCAATTTGAAAAAGCACATTTTTTAACAGATTTTTTGTCATTCTTTAAGTGAAGTTTTCCAGGGTCAATTATTATTCAATTTTAAATATTACAATTCAATTTTTTAAATATTTAATTAACTTATGTTTACAGTTGATCGACTTGAAACATTTCTAACATCTAATTTTTCAAGCCTCAAAAACTGTATTTACAATTTTTTAAATTTGAAAATTAATGAACAGAAGTTAAGAATGAAAGATGCAAATTTTGAAAAGAAAAGGACCTTACAATTAAGCATTGTAAACTAAATGATTTCCTACTTAAAAATGTTACAAATTGAACTTTGCAAACTCAAAAGAAATTCAAATCGAACTCATTTAAAATCACATGTGAATTGATTGTAAAGGATTTTCTACTGAAAATAAAAACTTACAATTATTTATGTATTAACGCCTTCAATTTGAACAAGTACAATTCTGAACAGATTTTTTGTCATTTTTAAACGAAAGTTTTTCACGGACAATTATTATTCAATTTTAAATATTATTATTCAATTTTTTGAATATTTAATTAACTTATGTTTACAGTTTATCGACTTGAACATTTTATTATCAAAATTAGTGAATTTGAAACATATCTAACATCTAATTCTTCAAGCCTCAAAAACTGTATTTAAAATTTTTTTAATTCGAAAATTAATAAACAGAAGTTAAGAATGAAAGATGCAAATTTTGAAAAGAAAAGGACCTTATAATTAAGCATTGTAAACTGAGTGATTTCCAACTTGAAAATGTTACAAATTGAACTTTTCAAACTCAAAAGAAATTCAAATCGAACTCATTTAAAATCACATGTGAAGTGATTGTAAAGGATTTTCTACTGAAAATAAAAACTTACAATTATTCATGTATTAACGCCTTCAATTTGAACAAGTACAATTCTGAACAGATTTTTTGTCATTTTTAAACTAAAGTTTTCCACGGTCAATTATTATTCAGTTTTAAATATTATTATTCAATTTTTAAAATAGTTAATTAACTTAAGTAGGTTTACAGTTGATCGACTTGAAACATTTACTATCAAAATTGGTGAATTTGAAACATTTCTAATATCTAATTTTTCAAGCCTCAAAAACTGTATTTACAATTTTTCAAATTTGAAAATTAATGAACAGAAGTTAAGATTGAAAATGCAAGTTTTGAAAAGAAAAGGACCTTATAATTAAGCATTGTAAACTGAATGATTTCCTACTTGAAAATGTTATAAATTCAACTTTTCAAACTCAAAAGAAATTCAAATCGAACTCATTTAAAATCACATGTGAAGTGATTGTAGAGGACTTTCTACTAAAAATAAAAATTCACGACCAAAAAATAAATTCCTTGTCATTTCCCGGTATTTCTCCTCCTCAACAAATTCCCGGTCATTTCCCGGTTTTTCGGTCCAGCAGCCAGCCTGCCTTCTCTAGTTTTCTCTTACTCAACAAATTTGCAAAAAAGAAGTTTTTCAAAATGAATCATTGAATGCATTAAATGTCAAATAAAACGTATTAGAAAAATCTAATTTCAAATTTAATTCTAACTGTATTCCTAAAAAGTATGAATTTCTATAAGGTACATGTAAGTTTAAGTTGCTAATACAATTTAAAATTATTTACTTTCTCACGTTTCAATGTTTCACTTTGAATCGAGCTTTGAATCTGTCGGGTTTTGATTGTTTTAAAATTAAAATTATTTAATTTCGAACACTTGAATGTTAATCCCGAGTATAATTCGATTTTTCTGTTTCCCGATTTC
Source organism: Melikaiella ostensackeni (assembly GCA_032362435.1). Taxonomy (NCBI): domain Eukaryota; kingdom Metazoa; phylum Arthropoda; class Insecta; order Hymenoptera; family Cynipidae; genus Melikaiella; species Melikaiella ostensackeni. Next base: position 16,473,934 of record JAUMHM010000087.1, on the reverse strand, counting down.
GAGGTTTGATCAACACTCTGGGCAAAAGAAAAAGTACAAGGAATGAGAGCATCTTTTTTTATTCTAAAGTGTTGATTCACAAGTTTGCTGTAGCCAGAGACAAACATTAACACTCCCTTTTTTAAATAAGGTTCCTCAATTGCTATTAATGTAACTTTAACTTACTATGTATATACATACGCTGCGGATTTAAGCTTCCCCCCAGGCAACGAATTAATGATGTCAATTTTTGAAAAGACCTGCCAAGAGCTAGACGAAAACAAATTAGGTGTAAGGTCTTTGTTTATTTTGACGGAACTGAGAACCTTTTACTGGTCGAGTTTGATAGTAAACTTAATGATCATTACAATTTGAATTTGAATTCGATTTTACTTACCGCTACAGTCCAACAACAAATTAAAGAGATACAATATTATATACATCCTACTTTTTTAACATTTAATTAACTTTACTTAATTATCATTTTCAATTAATTAAGTTAGAAACTAAAGATTTACAAAAATACATTTTCTAAATATTTACATATTTCTAGAGCTTATAAAGTTGCTTAATGTTCCGTTTTTAAAAAACGAATGATTTCAAATTCGAACAGTCATAAATTTTAATAATAGCTCTTCAAATGCAAATGCCTTCAAGTTTGAATACTAAGATCTTTAAATCAGAATGCTTTACATTTTCAGCCATTTCAAATATCGCCCTTTAATTGGAAGAAAATTACAATTTTAAAGCCTTTCAAGTTGGGTGCGCTTTTTATATCCTGCTTAATTTCGATCAATTTGCGTTTAAAAAATTTACTTTTTAGGAATGTCATTTCATTTATTAGCTTATATAGTTCCATGCTAAAAAAACTACAAAAGAACTTGCATTTAAGTGTTTGAAAATATATACGCTACTAAAATTTTTTTCAATTATAATTTTTCTACTTATGGGTGGATTGAAGTTTTAAAACTGAATTCACTCAATGAGTAATTTCAGTATACAAACTAATACCTATATCTATATATTGTAGTGTAGATAAAGTCCATCTTAGATAAAAACTTTTAAGATAGAATTTTAAGCCATTAAACCACAATATCTTGAAGACTTTAAACCGTAACTTGGAACTTCTTATGACAGGGTGTCTACTAATTTTCGCCCGCCAAATTCCCGGTTTCATATACCGAATCTCCTCTTACTAGAAGCACTAATAAAACGCATCCAACATACGGTTTTCCTATGTGTAATTTTATGCAGTGCGATATCTTATTATATTTAAATAAAATAATATTTTTGTAATTTATGGTGTCTAAAACTTACAAAAAAACATAATACAATTTCGATGTCTTAATTATCTCCGCAGATTTGGTTAACATGACACTTCTTATTTTTTATAAACATATCTTTGGTTAATTAGTTTGTTATTCCAGCTGGTCAATAATTCTTAGATATCATTCTAAATATTTTTTGTATTAGCACTTCAAAGAAAATCACAAAGATTCCAAAATACTTCCAAGATTTCGCAAAGATTTCAAAGATTTCGCAAAAATTGCAAACACTTCAATGAAATTAACAAAGATTTCAAATTTGTTTAAATCAATTCACAAAGATTTCAGAAAATTTCAAAGATTCAAAAACATTTCAAAAGATTTAAAAATTACAAAAAACTATCATTATATTTAAAAACTATCTTTAATCTTAATCGGGTAAGTGTGAGACGAAATTCAAAAGATTTACTTTTATTAGAGATATTAAAAATATTTTAAAAGATTCTAGTTTCAAAGTTTGCCAAAATTATCTCTGAAATTTCTACTTCTAATTATCCCATTCTTTAATCAGCAAAAATTTGCATGAAGAAATATTTTTTAATTTACTTGATAGCGTGAAAAAACTTAATTAAAATTTGTAAATGATATAAAAATTTTAATGAAAAACTAACTGTAATTACATGTGTTTATAACATTTTTTTTAAAACTTACTTGGTACTAAAGTAAATAATTTTTATAATGGTTTTTATAATCACTCCTTAATAATTAATCAATAATTAATCGCTAATACGTATTAAATAAAAAACTATGTCTAAGATTTTTTAATCAATTAGAATATTAAAAATAATTAACCAAAGATATATTTATAAAAATTAACAACGGTGATGTTAACTAAATCTACGCACTAAATTAAGACATCGAATTTGTATTATAATTCCCATATATGTCTGAAAGTTTTTCAGAATAAATAACTGAAGAGGACCACCATCGTGTGCCGAAACTATCTAATCACAGTAACTATGTTCAGCAAAACTCAAACATATTTGCATTTCTAGTAAAAAAAAATCACAAATGGAATTTTCGACAAATCTTGATTTAATAGCCGGGAATAATCTACAGGGTTAGTAAAAAAATATCACTAATCTATATATCCTAATTTGGAAAATACCACATAAAGTTTATTTTTAAAAATCGATATTTCTAAAACCATTGAAAAAATTATGAAAGGATTCAAACTGAAGAGATCTGCACAACAAAGTAGAATTTTATAACAATTAATTATTAATAAATATATATCTTAGAGAATACCATTTGTTCAGCGCTTAAACATTGTTCTTGATTGTCGTACAATTTTTGAAATGTTATAATTTCTGAATACTTTTTTTATCATATTTATTACAAATTCTTTAATTAATTGGTCTTGTTATCACGATTAATAACAAATATCACACTTACGAAAATTTAAATTTGATTTCCGGTTTGAATTTGTATTCCCGGTTAAATCCCTGTTTTCCCAGTTTTAATTCCCGACTACTTCCCGGTTTTCCTGTTTTATAAACTCCCTGTATGAGGCTTTTCATTACACTGAAGTTCACCAACCTCTTCAGTAAACTCAAATCGTATATCGAATTAATCAAGATTTTTCTTCATTTTACACTTAAAACAAATATTCCATGAACTTCAATTATCATTGCTCCGAAATATTTTGCGATAAAGATACAAGATCAATTTCGCGATATGCAAGTTATCAAAATTCTTATATTACGGCTATATTAAAATATATGCGGATTTTTAAAAAAGAAAAAACTCACCAGTGTGACTGTTGATCAGTTGTAAAATAAGAGGTCTTCTTGTTACAATTCCAGATCCTCTCGGCAAAAAGTCCCTGGAAAGAAAATAGAGTTGTTTTTATTTTTATTATTGAAAATTATAGAGCGCTAATTTCAATTCTCAAAATAAACTAATATTAGGTATGACGTTGAAGTGCAACGATATTGCAAGACAATTTTTTACGGTGAAACACATTCTCAAAAGAATAAGTGATTAGATAGTAGGCATTTGTGCTCACCCATTGTTCTACCGAGTTACATAAAAATTATTAAAGTCCCTTGTTAACTCTCCTTTACTACTGTCATGCATCAGGTGGTACATCTTGTATATTTATCAAACCTTTTGTGTACTTCGTTTACAAGATGTCTACTTTAAAATCAAATCAAATTACAATAAATCTCTTCATAGTGGAGTTACTTCAACTCTAAAATTTAATTATAAATATATTTTTTAAAACATTCCACCTTCAGGGTGCCAACCTGGTGGATGATTTCATATTCCCAATCAACTGTTAATTTTTCCCTGTCAATTGAAAAAAGTTCAAAAAATTTGAATGATTTCAAACGATTTTTAAAAATTTCAAGAGATTTCTAAACATTTTAAAAGATTTCAAAGATTTCTGAATTGGAACAGGAAAATATAATTCTGAGTTGGCACATCAGATAGTTTTTGGTCATACGAATTATAATTCTGATTTGAAACAGAGAATTTTGTAAAAGAATTATAATTCTCAATTTGAAAACGCATTTTTTTAAATTCCCTACTTCTAAATCAGCATTTAATTATTTCCCAAAATTGCCGTTCCACGTCCAAAAAAAACTCTCTGTTCCAAAGTGAAAATTATAATTCTTTACGGAAATTCTCTGTTCCAAGTCACAATTACATTCATTTTAAAAAATTCCCTGGTCCAAGTCAGAATTATATTTATTTACAACATTTTCAACTATAATTTATAAATATAGTAACTCCCTTTTTCTAAAGTTCCCTGTTCCAAAGTCGAAATTATAATTCTCTACGGGAATTTTTTTATATTTCATTTATTTATTCCCCGTTCAAACTCAGAATTAGAATTCCCTAAACCCTGTCACAATTAAATTAATTTCCAAAATTCCCTGTTCCAAGACAGAATTATATTTGTTTACTAAATTTTACATTATAATTCAGAAATGTAGTAACTCCCTCTTTCCAAAATTTGGAAAAGGAAAGTTTTAAGTTGTGACGAATTTTAATTTGGTACATGGATTTTTTCATTTTTCCTTCTTCTACATCAGAATTAAAAATCTGTTTAAAAACTATCTGTGTCAACCCAAATTATAATTTTTTACGGAAACTCGATCCTGTCATAAAGTAAAAATGATAATTCTTAACAAATTTCCTGTTCTAAAGTGATCCTAAAATGGAAATTATAATTCTTTACGGAAATTCCCAGTTCTATTTCAGAATTATAATTTTTTTAATAAAATTCCCTGTTCCAAGTCAGAATAATTGTAGTTCTTCACGTGATTTTTTTTATATTACTTTTATTTATTCCCTGTCTCAAAGTTAAAATTATAATTCTTTGAGAAAATTCACTGTTTTAACTCAGAACTAGAGTAATAAAGTATATGGAACCACTTTTAATTTCTATATTAGTACATTCAAGAGAAAAATCCCCGTCACTGAATCAGAGTCCCGGTCATTTCCCGGTGAACAAAATTCCCTGTCATTTCCCGGTCAAGTAGACACCCTGATCCTTGTTAAATTAAAAACAATGAAAGTAAATTTATATTAAATTCGGTTTCAACGAATGAAGTTCTCATAATAGGTATACATTTAAAAAATAAAATGAAAAAAAGTTATATTAGAGGGGACAAAGATGCACGCCTGCAACTTGCAGGAAGCCCTTCAATTACGTACATTCTTTAGACATGAAGTTATATGCTAATATTAATGTATGATGATGTTGCTCATTGTCAGTGCTTTAATAAATACGATTTTACAATAAAAGTTTAATTCTACAAATAAAGCATTTCACAAAAAGATCGCGTGTGTACAATTTCATATGAGAAATTACTATGTATTCAATTTTATTACTGTTTTCCATTTCGAAAGTTTTAAATTCTTATATTAAATAAAAAATCATAATTGAAGGAAAATATGAATTATGAAATATGAAAAAAAAGATTTTTTAATAGAAAGAGCAGATCAAAAATAAAATATTTTCCTAAAATCAAACACCTGAGTACTTTTATCAACTACATATAGCAGAAAGTTTAATGTGTTCGATACAGATGTTTACGAATCCGAAGGTAGAAGTGGTTTTCTCTCGTGTGTTAATTAGAAGCCAAAGAGAATTGAAAATGAATCATTTATAAAGCACTTCTATCAAGGAATGAAAGTCTTTATGAAATAGAAATACAAACAGTTGATAAATAAATCATTAAACATACATTAATAAAAGACTTATTTTTAATCTGAGCTTTTGAAGCTGAAAATTTTTTCATTTGAAGTGATCAAAATTGAACTGCAAATTAAAGCACTCAAAGTGGAACTCTTTTAAATTTTAAACTCAGAAAATACTAATTCAAACACTCAATAATTTACACGTGTATAAGTAGACATTTCAACTGAATAATTTTTAATTAAATGCTGTCAAGCTGCAAGAATTTAAATTTTAAACTTTTATAAATTAAGTTAAATAAATTAGTTCAAAGATTTCTGGTTAAAAAATATAAATCCACGCTACCATTTTTAATGCTCTAAACTGAAGAATAAATCAATAAATTTGTAAATGTTTAAACTTATATCATTTTAAGTAACTTTAAGTAAAAAAGATTAAAAATAGAACGATTTAAAAAATGTTTTAAACTTGACACTCTTTTATATAAGGTGTTAAATTATTTTTATTTTAAGCAGTTTCAAATTAATAATTGTTCAATTGTTATTTATACATCAAAATTCAACACTTTCACTTGCAAATTTAAAATTTAAAAGAATGGAAAAATTAAAATTGTAAAACTCAAAATTTAAATTTAGCACTCTGAAATTTAAACGATTCAAGGCTTTCTATTTCAATCAATTCAGTTTCAAATTGTTAAGTTTTGAATATTTGATTTATAAACTCATTTAAAATGAACAGGCAAATATTGCTGAATATTAAAAAATCTTTCTTTCTTTAATTAAAAAAATTCAAATTGAATGGAATATTTTAGACTGAAAAAATATTTGAAGAGGATTTGAAATTGAATACAAGCGTTTACTTATGAATCTATTAATTTGAAATTATTTAAAAATTGAAAATATTTTATACAGTTTCAATCGAACGTTTACATCTGCTTAACTACTGAGACTTTCGAATTGAAACAGTTCAATTTTTAACGTTAAAATTTGTAAATTGTTTAATTTTAAACACATTCAGAATCTTCTTGTAAAATAAATTACTGCTCATTTTTTAATACTTTAAAACTGCATTTTACAATTCCTTAAATTGTAAATGTACGCTTAAAAATGAAGACCTAAAATGGACAATTTTTAAAGTAAAAGATTTTAGAATTACGCTTTGTAAATTGAATGATTTCATGATTGAAAAAGTTAACAATTGAACTTAAAATTTTAAAAAATTTGAATACAACTCATTTTAAATTGCATTGTATCATGTGATATGAAATTTGTGATATTTCAAGTGATAGGATAGATTTTTTTTATAAAAATTTGTAAAATTCTCGGTCAAAACATAAATTCACTGTCATTTCCTGGTCCAGCGGCCACCCTGTACAAGGTTCTAAATTATACTTTCTTCACTATAAGATAATTCATCATTTTTATCAGTAATGCACCACAAACGGAAGTAATTTTTTTGGAGAAGAAATAATCAGTGTCAGTTAATTCATAAATGTAAGCAACCAGGTTTCCACAAATGGAAAAAAATGAACGTCCTCACAAAATCAATACAGTATCTCAAAGTCAGAGAGAAGCTTATTATTTATACTTGACCTTTAATTATTTAAAATGACAAATTAGTTAGTCTATTCTCAATTTCCTTATTCGAAAAGACGAACAGCTTTAAAATGTAAAAAAGAAACGACAATTATTGCAATATGAAATCGAGTTTTTAGGTGTTTAATAACTTAAGAGGTAATAAAATAGACAACTTTTGAATTAAGATACAAAATCTTCCGTAAATTTAATATAAAATATTTTTAAAAAGTTAACAGGGTATCTACCCGACGGATGATTTTAATTTCTCGGTCCATTCCCGATTTTCTCCTGGTCAATTGTTAATTTTCCCCTGTCAATTTAAAAGATTTGAATGATTTTAAACGCTTTTTAAAGATTTCAAGAAATTTTACAACATTTGAAATGATTTTAAAGATTTCTGATTTGGAACGGGGAATTTTGGAAAAGAATTATAATTCTGAGTTGGAAATCATCAGATAATTTTTCGTCATAAGAATTACAATTCTGATGTGGAACAGCGAATTTTGTATATAAATATAATTCTGAATTTGAAAAGGGATTTTTTTTTAATTCTTTTTTTTTCTAAATCAGAATTAAATTATTGTATAAAATTCTCATTCCATGTCGAAAATTCTCTGTTCCAATTCAGATAATAATTCTTTAGGAAAATTCCCTAACCTAAAGTCTAAATTATATTTATTTGCAACATTTTCCATTATAAATCAGAAATTATGGAAACTCCCTGTTTTAAAGTAAAAATTATAATTCTTTACAAAATTCACTGTTCAAAAGCCAATTAAAATTCTTTAGGGAAACTCGACCCTGTCATAGAGTAAAAATTATAATTCTTAACGCAATTTCCTGTTCTAAAGTGTACCTAAAACAAAAATTATAATTCTTTCTGTAAATCCCAGTTTTATCTAAGAATTATAATTCTTTTAGAAAATTCCCTGTCAGAAAGTGAAATTTCTCATTCATTACGGAAATTGCCTGTCCCAAAGTGAAAATTATAATTCTTTACGGAAATTCCTTGTTCCAATTCACAATTACATGTATTTCCAAAAATTCCCTATTCCAAGAGAGAATTATATTTATTTACAGCATTTTTTATTATAATTCAGAAATTACGGAAACTCCCTGTCCTCAAGTAAAAATTATAATTCTTAATGAAACTTCCTGTTCTAAAGTAAACCTAAAACAAAAATTATAATTCTGTACGGAAATTCCCAGTTCTATCTCATAATTATAATTCGTTTAGAAATTCCATGCTCCAAAGTCAAAATTATCAAATTTCCGGTCATTTCCCGGTGAACAAAATCCTCGGTCATTTTTCGGTTTTCCCGATTTGGCAGTCAGACAGACAGGGTGAGGTGAAACTGAACTCAGTTACCAGAATCGTATTAAAACACTATTTTCTCCTGACAAAGAAAATAATAACGCAAAGTAACACACTATGTGACCAGAAAGTATAATTTTATAAGGCAGTTGACCCAATTACTGACCTCGCATAAAAGGACCCACATACAAATAACAATCTCGACTAAATTACTCATAAGAACATAACTTTCCATCTAGAATCCTCATTTAAAAAACACCGCAAGTATCTTTCCCCTGAAACGATGATGAGGATAAATTTTTGAACATTCAGAAGGAATCATAGGGCGAATAACACGAGAGCTGAAAGCGTGACGAGACGACACAGCGTGTCAGAGTTGATCGTTTGACAGCCCACGAGTGGGTGTTGACTCATCATGATCAAAATCATTATTATTATCATCATCGACCTGCAAACGATAAAACGATTTTACTTGCATGGCCTTCGAAACTTCGAACGTCTGTCTGTTCGGCTGTCTGCTGAAGATGCGTACATTCGAAAAGATCGTTGCGCGGTCAGCGACGTAACTGTCAGACTCAAAACGGAGCCTCTTAAGACTCAGGGCGTCGTCTTCAGGACCATTATAAACAAAAAAACCTAAAAAAAAAAGTTGAAAACACAGGCAGGAGCCGCCCCGTCTCGAGGATGTCTCCCCACGTCTACATCGACTTCTCCAAAGTAGGAGGCGCTGGAGCTCTTATTCCGCTAAGCAAGATCCACTTTTATTAAATATTTTTTTATTAAATACTCACTTTCCAACGAAGTTTTCGAGAACCGAGCTTTTGCCCGCACTCTGGCCTCCCACGACCGCAATCTGCGGCAGGTCCAGCTGCATCGTAACTCCAAGTTGTGTGAAGGCATCCTGGAGTTTGTTCACAATCGGGATCAACTGCTCCATACCCACGTTCCCTGCCATTTTTTCAACTATTCTCGCCAATTGGCGACCACACACGCACCAGGAACACGATCACTACGGGTTTGTATCACTGAGTCCCGCAGGCGACGTCGGATTGCCACCACCTTCTGCCGTATCCTCGGTAGGTGTAGATCGCACCAGTGGTTTCTATCCCGTCGCCTATTCGTGCTGACTGATACCAGCAAAATGGCTGAAAATGGCCGTTTTGCAATTCGCGCGACTACTGGATTTTATTCATTTTCATTTTATCATCACCGCATCTTGGGTCTGCCGCGAGGCCATGCAACACACCTACCGAAAAACACCCCGAGGATCGCGATGATGCTTCTTTCGCGGAGCGTGGACACATTTAACGTGATCCAAGTCCAACCTCCGGATTCGAGGACATACGCTCAATCGATAACTAAAGCGTGCGCACTCGCGACACCATCCTGACCCACTTTTTGAACTGAGATAAAATCCATATCGCGCTTCCTGTCTTTTCTTCAAAATAACCTCTCGATAAGATTTTTCACGAAATTTCTAGAAGTTGGGATTTAGATTAGGAAGATCGAGTTTTGAGGTTAGATTTTTCTTCGATCTCGGAAGTGATTTTCAAGAGTTTGAATCTCGCGCTAAGTAGTCTTAAGTTTGTGATTCGTCGGAGACGGCCGCCCTTTTAAGTCACGTGACCGAAATAAAAATGTCAAGGCTAGTTTTCGTCTGCTGTTTATCGCGGATTAATTGATGTCTGGAGCTCACTGAGTGATTTGATAAAGAGGTTGGTTAATTAGGGATCAAATTTCGTTAGATTTATTATTTAAATGATGTTGGATATTCGTTTTCTTTCTGAAGATGAGACATTTGCGTCGCACCGGTGATTTAGAGTTGTAGGTGGCGCTCATCAAGTTTGAAGTAGTGGTAAATTCAAATTACTTTTTTTTATAGACACGTCTTAATTTTGCTTAAGAATTTAATTTAGTTTTCAAAAATTAATTCAATGAAAATTGCATGAGGCTTTCGAAAAAGACAATCGAAATATGTAATTTTTGTTTTGTTTTAAAGTTATGTTCATTACAGGGATAAATTGTAGGGAAAATAGGGGACTTTTTCTCCGAAAAAAGGGATTTAAAAAGGGAGGAAATTTTGTTCCTTTTAAAAATACCAGCGTAATGAGCAAAAATTAATAAAATAAATGCAACACTTGGTAATACTATGAAATCACGGCTTTTCTCAATTTCATCCTTTTAGTTGCAATGTTTATTTAAATGCCTTTAATTTATCATAAAAAACAAGAATCGGTATGGAAAACAAAAAAATAATCGTTTTTATCTATACTTTACGAAAAAAAATTCATTTTTTATAGGCAACGAATTACTTTCAACTAGAAAATAATATTTTTTGAAAAATTTAGCCTATCAAAAAATCAGCGTAACCCCTAAAATGGAATAAAAAACTTCCCGGTCATTTCCCAATTTTTTCCCGGTTATCCACAATTTTCGCCGGTCATTGAAATTAAAAAATTCAATTTTTTGAAGCAGAAAATTTTCGAATTGAAAGTTATCAAAACTAAAGTACGAGGTAAATCAGTAAAATTTAAATTATTCTGAACCCGAAAAATGTAAAATAAAAACATCCGTCTTCCGATTCAGAAAGAAAATTAAAGTCCAAAATTTCCTCTTTTCCAACTCAATTAAAATGTTAAAACTAAAAAAATTTCATCTCCCAGCTCAGAAAAAAAAACATTCCCCCTTTCATCTTGAGAAAAATGTTTTTAAAAAAATAGAACTCGTCTTCTATCAACTCAATCAAAATGTTGAAAACAAAAAATTTCCTCTCTCAGTTCTGAAAAAAAAACTAAGAACTAAAATATCCTCCCTTTCAGCTCGGTGAAAATATCAAAAATGTGAAACGTGCCTCTACCAGTTAAAAAAATTTGAAAATAAAAAACTCCCTTTTCCAAGCCAGAAAAAGATCAAAAACCAGAACTAACTCCCAAAATTAATTCCCTGGCTCAAATTAAAAATTATAACTCTTCATGGAAATTCCCTGCTCTAAACTCAAAAATATAATTCTTTACGTGCATTTTTGTATAATTCTTTTATTTATTTCCTGTGCCATCTCAGGATTATAATTTTTTTAGAAAATTCACTGTTCCCACTCAAAATTAGAGTAATAAAATATATGAAACAAGTTTTAATTTGCATATTAGTACATTGGAGAGAAAAATCCTGGTCATTGAATCAAATTCCCGGTTTTCCCGATCTCTCGATCAGACAGACACCCTAATTATTTAAAATTAAAAAAATTAAAATCAGAATAAATAAAAAATTTAATTCTTCTTTAACGTCCAGAATGCAAATTCAACTACGAAATTCTTAAAAATTAAATAAACCAAGAATCCAACGACCAAATTTTGACAACACACTCTTAAATGTCTCCATTCAAATTGAAAAAAAAATTAATTAACAAGAAGGAAAGAGAAAGAAGGCAACCTCCAAATCCCCTTCCTTTTTTCTCTCGTCTTTTTCGAATCACAATAAAAAAAAACATTTACAAAAATCTTAGAACACCGAAACGTTGGTAGTTTTCTGTCAATATTTTTTATTGTGATTTGAAAAAAATATAAATATAAAAGACGATAGAAAAAAACAAGGAAGAGGATTTAAAAGTTGCCTCATTTTTCATTGTAGATTTTTATTTTGGTTTTTTTTCTGAATTGAATGGAGACATTTAAGAGTATGTTGACCAAATTTGGTCGTTTGATTCTTGATTTTTTTATTTTCCAAGAATTGCGTAATCAATTATTATTTTTTCTCATTAAAAATTTTTTCTCTACAGACACTCATCATAATTCTGTTTGACAATTCAATTTCATCTTGAAAAATTAATTCAATAAGAATTGTACACGGATTTCGAAAAAGACAATTAAAATGTTTAATTTCTGTTTTAGGTGAGAAACTTTCTTTCTTTTCATTTTTCTATTTTTTGATAGGAAGAACGTATGTATCGCTACCAAGATACTAAGTTTCTGGATACGGGTAGACAAAGTTTGATGTCAAAAAGTTAGCCAATGCCGAGAAAATCGATCAAGAATTTTGAGACTAAAATTTCATGGGTTTTGAAACTCGGCTTTGAATAGCGATTAAAAAAGAGTTCAAAATATTTTTGCAAAAATAGAAACTTGCTCTCAAGAAATGGGGATGCTGAGTGAGAATAAAAAAGATTTAATCCAAAAAATTATTTAAGAAATATCAATGCCAAAAGGTTTAAAAAAACTATTACTACTTTAAAATGTTATTGATTTTTTTAAATTTGATATTTCGAAAAAATCCTTTTACCACAATGTGCATTTGATGTATTAAGAATTTTTTATACAATAAACCCAATTCCGATAAAAATGTTGGTTATCTAGTTCTGTACTGCCACCCTTCGTTTGTGATTTTGTGTTTTAAAATTCGTTTATTAAAAATCATACATGCTCATTGCGGATCCTTTCAAATCCAAAAAAAGCTACAAATTTGTATTTTTTTTTTGAATGGAGCCTTTGGAATCTGAAAGTTTTTGAATTATTTGATAAGTTCTAAATTTCGTTTTTCAATTTCTAAACTTTTTGGTTAGAAGTGTTTCAAGTTTTAAGGTAGTTGAATCAAAGGCTTTCAAATTTGATAGTTTTTCAGCCTTTGGATCGTCGATTAAGTCGTCTTTAAAAAAATTAAGAACATTATTATCATTATGTGGGTATTACATGTATATATTCATATTCTTTCTGGTCTTTTTCAAATCGCAATAAAGAAAATATTTACAAAAATCTTACAATGCCGAAACGTTGGTAGATTTTTGTAAAGTGTTTTTACTGTGATTTGAAAAAAGTACAAATACAAAAAGACGAGAGAAAAAAGAAGGAAGGGGATTTGGAGGTTGTCTTCTATTTCTTTCCTCTTTTCGTATTCATTTTTTTTTAATATGAATGGAAACATTTAAGAGTGTGTTGACCAAGTTTAGTTGTTGGATTCTGAGTTTTCTTAAATTTCCAAGCATTTCTTGGTTAATTATTATTTTTTCTTATTTTTTTGGAAACAATTCGAGGTCTTTCATGCAACTTTCCCTTAATTAGCTACACTTCTACACATGCTCAGTTCAAGGTCTGTATCTCTAACACAGATATGACATCTATACTGAGTGGATTGATAAGAGGGGGAGTAGCAGCAAGTCGATCGCGCATTTTCAGAGAAGTCGATGTGAGAAGAGCATCTGTTGCTGTAAGAAAAACGAAAATGGTCAGTGCATCTTTCATAATTTATTGAATTTCACAAAAATCGAGATTTATCACATCTTTTGTTCATTTAAAAAAATATTATACTCATGGATTTTCAGAATTTATAAAAATAATTGCATTCTACTTCAACCGGCTAGAATTTTCTGAATTTAATTAAAAAATTAACAATTAAAAATGTTAAGTTCATATAAAAATTAGATAATTTCTTTTCGTAATTTTTTATATCAGAAATAATATAGATATGCATTCACTTTTTGACAAGAGTCGGGCGTATCCTTATTCTCAGTAGCCGTATATTTAAAAGCCTTGAGTTGTCCTTTCACTTAGTTTAGCTAAGTTGTTATAATGTAAGTTTGAAATTATAAACAGGAACATATATTCATATATGTGCAAACATTAATGGCAAGTTGTTGCCACGTAGTTGACATCAGCTGATTCCTCACTGAAATTTTATTAACAATTTTGTTTTTATGAGAAAAATTTCATTTTTTCAAAATAATATTTTTTTAACTCACCTTTTTTCAATGAGGTTTCAAAGTAATTTTTAATACATTCTTTTTAAAGAAATTTGGGATTGAGCAATCAAAAACGATGAAGCAAGAGAAATCACCCATAACGACTTTTTTGATAAGAAAGTAAAACAGAATAAAAATTCGGTAAACACAGATTACGAATTGTTGTGGTAAAGAAAGCAGAAGAATTCAAAAATTGACTAACTACTTCGAAATTTTGTATACAATTTAAATATCCAAGTATTTTCTTTCAATTTATTATTCCTAATTCAGGATGGCCGTTTTAATCGAGGAAAAAAATTCTCGGTCATTTCCGGGTTCGCAAAAACTGTTCACGGTCATTGAAATTAAAAAATTCGAGCTCTTAAAGCTGAAGATATTTTTATTTGAAGTAATCAAAACTGATCTGCAAATTTGAGCCACTTAAATAGAACTCTTTTGAATTTTAAAGTTTCAAAATTGAAACTAAACAAATTTTCAATTTAGACATTTTTTATTCAAATGCTCAATGATTTAGACATATAAAATTGAAGCTTTCAACACTTGTCAATTGAACAATTTGAAATTTCAAAGATTTCGCAAAGGTTTTAAATATTTCAAAAATTTCACAAAGATTTCAAAGATTCCAAAAGAATTCAAAGATTTTAAAAGAGTTAACAAAGTTTTTAAATATTTGACAATAAATTTGTCATTGTTCAAAATTATATCATCTTAAGCAATTTTAAGTTAGAAACATTAAACATTGAACGATTTTTTTAACTTAAGTCTTTTAAATTAGAGATTGAATTATTTCAATTTTAAGTAGTTTAAAGTAAATAATTGTTCAACTGTTATTTATAAATCAACTTAAAAACGTTTTATCTTAAAAAAATTCAATTTCAATCGCTTTTAATTTTTAATTATTCATGTCTTCAAAAATGCATTTTAAAATTCTTGAAATTGAAAATGTACGCTTGAAAATGATGACCTAATATACAAAAATTTTTAAGTAAAAGATTTTAGAATTAAGCATTGTAAACTGAATGATTTTATAATTGAAAAAGTTAATAATTGAACGTAACATTTAAAAAAATTGAAGTCGAACTTATTTTAAATTGAATTATATATCATTTGATATGAAATTTGGGATATTTCCAGTGATTGGATAGGTTTTCCTTCTTAAAATTTGTGAAATTCTCGATCAAAAAATAAACAATTCGATCTGTCCTTTCATTATCTCCTTGCTTGAAGGCAGGTACTTGCAAATTTATTCTGTAATAGCTGTTCTAACCGCTTCGAATATTAGAGACCTTCAAAACACTATTATAGAAGATTCAAATCCGTTTCCTATATAGGTATTCCTTTTGAATATAATGGTCCATACACAAGACACAAATATTTAGTATGCCTGCAAAGTATTTTACAAAAAAATTTCTGGATTTAAATATTTTTTCCACTCCGATATTCCGCTTTAGAAATATTGAAACAAATTTATTATTATAATTCTTCTGCAACTTGCAGCCGAAACTTACTGAAGAAGAAAGAAAAACTGAACTGGATCCTTTACTTTCAAGTGGCTGGACAGTTCAAACGACAAAGGATGCCATTTACAAAGAATTCGTCTTCAAAAACTTTAACCAGGTGCAATAAATCGATAATCATGATTTAATAAATATTAAGACATAAGTAAAAAAATATTTCAATATCATTTCTACTTTCAAAATGTATTTACAGGCCTTTGGATTCATGACCAGAATCGCAATGCAAGCAGAGAAAATGGATCACCACCCCGAATGGTTCAACGTCTACAATAAAGTTAACATAACTCTGAACTCTCACGACGTTAACGGTTTGTCTAAAAGGGATATAAAACTCGCGACATTTATAGAAAAAGTCGCCAAATCTGTCGATGAATGAGGAATAAGTTACTTTAGAAATAATAAAAGTACCAGGACCAAATATCTTTAACTTAAGCATGTACTGAAAATCTCAGTTTCATTCAAACGTAACTCTTATCTCACAAGCCGTTTGTTCTTTTTGATAATGTTATACAATATATTCTCAGTACCAATGAATTCAGAAGAATCATTTATATGAATACTCACTATGTTATGAATTTTTATCTATATTTTTAAGTGAAAATAAAAAACTGTCAATCTTACATGAAAGTTCTTTATTTGGATCCATACAATAAAAAGAGCCAGAAGACTCGAATAACCAATTAATAAATTCTAATCGAAGTAATCCTCAATATCGATATCCGGATTGAGTAAATCCGCTCCATAAATGCTCAAATCCAGTTGATTAAGAATCAGATTCTCGCACATTTCCTCCAAATCTGTCTCGCCGATAAGCACGGCACCCTGCATCTTGCCATCCTTCAAAATCAATTTCACATACTCTTCACCTTTCGTCATCCTCAATAAAATCTCATAATCCTGGTTCATCTTCTGCCCATTATAAAGCCCAAGAAGCACAAGTTTATAATCAAAGAACCTCGTAACGTGTGTGAAGAGCTCAAAGCAGAAATCCTGATAAAATTCTTCTTTTCGCAGGAGTGAAAACATCGACTTCGCAGCATACTGGCCCATTTGATGGGCCTGTGTCCAAAGTCGCATCTGAAACCAATGAGCCTTTAATTCCCAACCAGCAGAACAAACATCGCCTGCTGCGAAAATATCCTCTTGCGACGTCTCCAATTTCCAGTCGACTAAATATCCTCCATCTTCTGCCTTTTTTAAATCTTCCAAACCTACTAGATTTGCATTCGGTATCACCCCAGTGGCTGAAATTATAAGATCACATCCGACTCTTTTGCCATTTGTTAATTCCGCATAAACGGGCCACTTTTCCTTTTCTTCTGGATCTTCAAATTCGCTCAAAACATCAGAAACTTCGCATTGATATTCAACCTTCACTTCCGCTGGCAAAGCGGGAAAATCCGTCAATTTAAAATTATGCCAATCTGGACCAAGGGCTGGACCACCTTTTGCAGATTTCTCCTCGGAAACTGAATACCTGGCCCTTTTGAAACACCGGTTTTTCTCGAGAGAAGGTTTCTCTTCGCTGGTATTCTTTTTTTGCAGTTTTTCCTGGAAAAATTCAGCAGCGCCAGGATCGACGAAAGTCGCCGATATGTGTTTATCTTTAATCACCCAAATGATGTCGATTCCTCGAATTTTGTAGATCATCTCTGTTGCGATTCCTCCGTTTCCCACGACCACAACTCTCCTTGCGCCTTTAACTTTCTCGAGGAAATTAGTAACGGATTCAGTGTCTCTAATTCCAATCACATAGGGATTGTTTTCTGCAATTATTTTTGGCCTCGCTCCAGTGCAAAGACAGAGCTTTTGGTATTTAATTATCCTTCCGCCTTCTGTTTTGACGAATTTTTCTTTGGAGTTTACTTCAGAGACAATGTCTTGAACGACTGTTACGGAAGAGTGTTCCTGAGAAAGAGATGATGTGTCGCGTTCTTCGACATCGAATTGAAAGAGCATTTTTCCAAGAGGTACGACATTGGTGATTGATTTTATGAGAGAACTTGCGGTGATGAGGATTACTTTTTCTTTCGGTGCAAGGAAAGAAATGCTCTCGGCGCAAGTAACGCCGGATATTCCTCCTCCTACGATTACAAATGTGCTCTCCATTGGAAATTATTTATCTTTAGAAAGGCTCATTTTAGAATGGAGGACACATTACTTATTGCTAAGTTAATTTTCAAAAGTTCCGGGTTTGTACCAGTGAGAATAGTTGTAGGATCGATGGGGAGGATCGTATGTTATTGTTCCGTAGTTTTTTGCTCTCTCGATTGCCACTAAGAGGTTTTTGTGCTGCTTTTGACAAATGTTCGTTACTCTGTAATCAAAATTAAGCTTGGGGTAGTTAAATACAATCTGGCAAAAAAAGTATCTTAGTCATTACAGTACCTATTGGAGTTAAAAAGGTCAATAGGTGAATTTTTTTTCGAAAATAGGTAACAAAAAGGTGACGAATGGGTGACTGAAATTTTTTTTGTAAAAGTCAAATAAACATGCAAGAAGTTGCCTTTTTCCCATGTTGAATCAATGGGAATCTTCATGGTCTTTAACCGATTTCTCTCAAATTTGGAGATCATTTTTTTAGCATTCGAACAAAACTAGAGGGTGAGAACAAAAAAATATGATTTTGAAAAATAAAGGTCACCCTAGTAGCCATTCAAGACTCAGAAATAATTACAACTCATTTTTCGGGTTTTAAAAAAATGTTCCCAATCATTTAAATTATAAAATTCAAGCTCTCAAAACTGAATTTATAATTTGAAGTACCTATTCAAATAAGAATATCTAAATTTACAAATTTCATGCTGAACAATTCTACATTTGATCTTCTGAAACGTTTAAAACTGAAAATACAAAATTAAAGACTCTCAAAATAAAAAATATTAAAAACTGTACGTATAATTCAAAAGTAGAGACCATCAAAATTGAACAGTTTTTGTTTTGAGGTCTTCAAATAAAACATAGAAATGAACATAGAAAATTGAAACACTGAAAACTGTTCAACTTTTAAGACTTTGAATTTGAAATTGACTCATTTATAAATAACTTTAAAGGCTTTCAATTAGAAATTGTACTTATTTATAAATTTTTAATCTGAAACTAATCAATTTTTAACGCTTTTAATTGAATTATTCAACCATTAAGACTTTCAGTTGGAAATTATACAATTTTAAACAATTTAAATTTCAAATAAGACGGTTTTTAATGCAAAACATTTTAAATTTTTCGATTTAAAAATTGTTTCAAATTGAACACTTTATACATAAAATTGAACCCTTCAATATGAAATAAAATTTTATTATGCCATTTCAATTTCAAATGTATCTAATTTTTAATTGTTCAATATTAAACATTTTAATTAGGAATTTTTCGATTTTCATTTTGCAATAATAGTTATTAAAGAATTAAAAGGCTTCAATTTATAATTCTGCAATATTGAACGATTTCAATTTAAAACCGATCAATTTTGAATGTACCAATCTAAAATTATTCAACACTTATTAAGGCTTTCAATTTAAAATAAATTTGCAGAATCTTAAAGGGTTCAATTTCAAAATCTTCAAAATTCAAATTCTTCTTAAATATTGAAGGCTTTAAACGTAAAATTACTCAATTATTAAGCTTTTTCATTTAAAACTGTCAAAATTTTACTACATGAATTTCAAATTATCAAATTTGCAAAAATGTGATATATCTATAGGAGGGTTCAAACAAAAATTGCTGAATTTCGAACAATATAGATTTGAGATGATCTAATTTTTCACGTTTCGAGCTGAAATGATTGAATTTTGAATGATATGAATAAAAAATTCCTAAACTATTAAGGCCTTCATTTCTAAAATATATACCTTTGAAAAATTTAATTTTTATATCTAACAATTTTGTATATATATATTTCAAATTAAAAATATCAAACTGGAAATTATTTCAACTTGAACCATATTCTGAACAGAAGGCTAACGGTTGAAAAAAGACAACAAATGTAAAAAAAGCGACTCGCCATCTGGCTTTAAAAGAAATATTCAAAATGGTATATTTTCAAACTTTTAATGCTCTGAACTTGCAAATTAGAAAACATGAGATTAAAACAATTAAAATTGTCAATTTCTGGCCTTCAAAATTAAATAATTTTACAATAATTAGTCTTTAAAATTCAACAATTTAAAACTGGAAGTGTTTATAGTTGTAAGACTTCCATACTTGGATTCCTGATTGAATAAATTCTTCCACTAAAACTATAAAAATTAAAAAATTCCTAACCAGAAAATAAATTTACTATCCAAGGCATTGTAAATTGCAATTTTGAATAAAATTCTAGTTTTCCAACTAAAAAAGGTGAAAAGATGACAAATTTGCAAAATAGATGAAATAGTTGACAAGTTTTAAAATAGGTGACAAAAAGTGAAATTAAAAGTAGAAATATAATAATAATACTAACCGATAACTCAATGTTTCTCCGTTAAACGGAGAAATGAACTGGTTCAGCAGCTTAGTATTCCTGTGGTCCAAAACGAGATATTCGTCTCGACAAATGGGACAAGGATTTCCAGTACTAACCACGCCGCCTCTCTGTAAATAAAAATTTTGTCATTGAAACGAATTACAAAATTTAGATAAAAAATCGTGAAAATCGTAAATAAATTATCCATGTAAACTAAATTTTACGCACGACACACGTTTTCCTGGTTTTCCTAGGTGCAAATTGACCTTTAAAGTTCCGCCTGTAGAGTTTCCAGACCGGCTCTTCTCCGTATGTTATTTTGTAAGCTAATAAGACAAAGTTTAGATTATTTAGTTAAAGCTTATACTGTAAACTAATGAAAAATTAAATAAATGTTTTAAATTTGATAAAAAATATACTTGTTTAGGTTTTTCATAATTTTTGTATAAACCTAACCAAGAAAATTGGTTATAAAAACCTTCGCTCTCGACGTATTTTATGCTCGTTTCCACTGGAATTTCTACAGATCTATCTATGTTGATGTGGCTTCCGTTGATTCCAGGTTTTTGTGCACCTGATGCATTGATCTTTTCGAGTTTTTGAACTTCTGACTCGATTTGAAAAAGATTTGGAACACGAAAAATACCTCTTGAGGAAATAACCTATAAATATGGGAACTTTTGCATTTGCTTGTTAGAAAATGGTTTTTTAGAGTATAATTACCTGTTTAATTATTCCATTTAGCCATAATCTGCCTGCTGCTTGGATGTTCGTTATTAAAATTGACATTTTACTATAATGAAAACGTTATTAATTAAATTCTTTCACGCACCTCGGGTACGCATCAGAACGTATTTCACGATTTTAACTTAACCCCGTACCCTGCATTCCACTGCAGACACTCGCACGCAACATTGAATAGTATTTTTAGTAATTGAACAAACCGCTAGAAGGCTTCCATCTAAAAATCAGCTGATGCCGCCAGATGCCGCATTTGTAAATAAAAAAGATGATTCCTGTCACTGCTGTCAAAATTGTACAAACTTGTTAGCAAAAGTCTACAATTTACCGTGTAAAATATAAGTCGTAAGTTTGCTAATTAAATTATGCTCTTTAAGATAATTTTTTTATGTTTTTGTTGATCATTAATTACCTGTTGCCGGCATAAAGAAATTCAAAAACATAACCTAAACATTTATATATTTTTAAGACTTATTAATAATTATAGATAAACAAATTCTTTCTTTAAACCATTTCTCTTTTAGTTTTCGGATTCATACTTTTACAGCTATATTTATTTTAAAAAGGTTTGATAGCGCCTAATAAGCCTTTTATTCTTTATATATTATTATCATTATCAATTATTATTGTAGGTCCTGAGAATTAACAACAAGTACTGTCACTTTTTTTGTAACATCTATACGGAAGGTTGGCTCTATAAAACGACTTTGTGGTCAGTTATCTCGCTGAGATGGATTTTATAAAAGTACTTGAAGCACTATCAGGACAAGACAAAAGTATGAATATTTTCAATTGTTAACTAATATTATATTTAATTATCTTACGGATTTTTTATGTACAAAAATATTGAAAGAATTAATGTAAAAAGTAGATAAGCTACAAAAAATGTTTTTTTTATATTTTAGACTACTCATAATCTCATATGGAAGTAATATACATAAAAATAGAGATTCTGCACAAATAAACTTTACATAGGAAAAATCGGTGAATTCCCTCGATATTTTTTAAATCGCTTGAGATTTCATTGAAATCCATGAATCTTGAAGTCCCTTGATACATTTGGCAATAATTTTAAATCCATGAAAATCTTTAAAATCTGTAGAAATCCCTTGAAATCTTCGAACCCCTTTCGTATTCCGTTGAAATCTTTCAAATCTTCGCAATAGTTAAAATCTGTAAAAAAAAACATTTAAATCTTTTAAAATTCCTTGAAATCTTTGGGAATCCTACACAGTTCTTTGACATCCCTTGAAATTGCTGAAATCTCTTAAAATTCTTTGGAATCTTTTAAAGTAACTTAAAATGTTTTAAATCCTTTGAAAATTTTTTAATTTCTTCATATCCCTCGAAATTGTTGAAGTACGTAGAAATCCTTTGGAATAAAATTTAATTGATTCCCTATTGAAATCCCTTAAAATCTCTTGAAATCTTGGAAAATTGTAAAAGTCCATTAAAATAAGTAGAAATCATTCAAAATCCCTTGAATATAAGTATGTCAAATTAAATTAATTCATTGAAGATCTAAAAAAAATGGTTCAAATCCCTGGAGATCTTTGAAATCCCTTGAAATCCTTGGAGATTCAATAAAATCCTTTAAATCTTGTGAAATTCGTTGAAATACCTTAAAATCCCTCGCAACCTTTGCTTTGGAATCAGTAGAAATTTTTTGAAATTTCATTCTCTAGAATTTAATTTTCGAGAAATCTCTTAAAATCTTTGAAATACATCGAAACTTTTTTAATGTCTTGAAATTCTTTGAAATCTTTCAAAATAACTTAAAATCTTTCAAATCCTTCGAAAATTTTTTATTTCCTTTATATCTTTTGAAATTGTTGAAATCCCTTGAAATTAAATGTAATTTACTCCCTAAAGTTCTATAGAAATTCATTAAAATCCCTTAAAATCCCTTGAAATTTTTCAAAATATTAAAAATTCATTATAATAAGTATAAATCATTTGAAATCCCTTGAATATAAATTAAATTGAACTTATTCATTAAAGTTATTATTTAAAAAAGCGTTTAAATCCGTAGTGACTGATTTTCTTATAATGATTTTTCTAGAAACGCGAAAAAATTATAAGAAATTCATGATAGGAAAATCATTACAGACCTATACCGAATTTTCTATTTTTTTGGTAAGCGAGGATTACAAGGGATTGTAAAAGATTGCATGGGATCGCAAAGGATTGCATGGGATTGCAAAGGATTGCATGTTATTGTAAAGGATTGCATGGGATCACATGGGATTGCATGAGATTCCACAGAATTGCATAAGATTGCAGAGAGTGTGTACACCAGATTGTAGGAGTAATTAACCCCTCGGAATCTTATTTTAGTGAAAATAGAACTTTTTTGACAAACGTTAAAGAAGTAAATATATTAATGCTTTGCATATTTCTAGAAAATGCGGATCAGAGTGAAAAAAAGGATCTAGGAGATGTCCTGAAAAAGGCATTTTCCCTTTTGTCAGAAGATGTTCAAACACGCATTGAGGCTGAAATTAAAGAAGTAAATGAAAATATTAAAATATCGTAAGTTGAGATCTACTATGCTGCAAAATGATTAACTTCATAAATATCAATTTATTTTGTTGCGTGAAAATAGATAAATTCACACTCCTCAAATAATAAAAATGTTCTCTCCCCAGACAGGAATATCTTTATACAATTTTGTTTATATTGAAAGACTTAGAGAAAAGAGATCTAACAATTGAAGAAAATTTGCTTAGCGTGAGTCAATATCAAACTATTAAAACATCGATTGGCATCGCCGCAGGAATTGGAATTGCTCCTTGTTTATTACCTGGAATAGGAATTAAAAATACGTCTACTCATTCGCAATTTCCTTTATTTAGTCAAGAAGTATTAACAATTATGCAGGTACCACGGAAATTTCTTTAAGAAATGTTTACAAAATTTTAAAAGATATATTAAAAAATTTTTGATTCTTTTTTGCAGAAATATGAGCGATTATCCGAAACGTCTCGAGTATTTTCAGACTGTTTCTATAATCTCTCACTACGTCCAGTATTGCTTCCTCATCTTGGATCACTCTTCGCAGGATTGTTACAATTATCTTTCGCTCCATTAAAAAAACCCGAACCTGATTGTGATTCTAATATTTCAGCATCAAATTCAGAACTCAAAATGACGATTGAATTGTACTCTAAATTAAAAACCGACCAGGAAGAGTTCCACTCTAAACTGCTGAAATTAATCGAAGAGTGTGCACAGAGCATTGTTATGAAGGAACTTATGATTTTAAATGGGGCTCCAAAATCACCAAGATGGTTGAAAGTACACTTGCAAAAATTTTTAATTGATGGAATCGTTCAATCAAATGGAATAATTTCTTTAATCCAAGCAGTTTGCGAAGATACTTGTGAATCTGGAACCGGCTGGGAAAAATTGGATGTCGTAGCGAGATTAATTGCTGCTTCACATGGCAATAATCCTGAAGTTTATTACAACTCAGTTTGCTCACAGGTGTATTTCTTAAAATACATTACTAACGTAAGTCCTATCATAAAAATTCTCTATAAATTTTTGTAACTTATTTCCAGCTGCTTGAAATTTTGACATCCAAAACTTTGAAATACGGGTCAACAATCGCAAATTCTTGCATCTCTGCTCTCTATCAATTCAATCCAGAAGTTTGCATCAGAAAAGTGTTCCGTGTGATTGCAGAACCGTTATTGATAAAATCAAACAATGAAAAATCGACACTAAAAACTGAAGAGGAAGTGACAAATTGTATAGAAACACTTTCAAAGTGTTTTCTGAGCACTGAGGCTGAATTCAAAACTTTGCCTGCTAAACTTATGTTAGAAATATCGATTCCGTTATTCCATTTGCACTTAAAGGCAGCTAAAAGTATTTCTGCCTATCGAGAAAAAATCAGGCAACTATTGCTAAAGATCCTGGCTGATCAGTTGACTAGAGAAATCACATTTTCGGCTTTTCTCGATCACGAAATCCCGAAATCAGAATCCACACACTTTGGGAATAAATTATGTTTTGAGTCTGGACCAACAGGAGGGTTCAAAATTACTGGAAAGAATGTGGATTTTGATCACGAAGAACTTGCAGATTGTATTTTCGATTTAGTTCAATCTGATGAAACTCTTGCTTCTTCATTATTCAATTACTTGTTAAAGTCCCTCTCGAAATTTAGAAACGCTACAAAGAAAGGTGAAATTTTAGAAAATGAGATCGATACTATTGAAAGAGTTGGAAAGCAACTAGCAGCTGTTAAACTTCTGTCAAGGCTCTCAAGTACCAAAATTGTTCAAGGTGCTCAAATCAAAAATCCTAGACCTCTTTTGTCGTTTGTAAAATCTCTTTTCGAAGAGACACGTTTGAAAAGTGCAGAAGGGAGAGAAGATAATGAAGATTATGAAGATGAAGCTTTCGATATCTTGTATGTTAGTTTAATGTTGGTGAAGGTAATATTAACTGAGAGAGGAAAACCGCTAAATTGGGATCCTTTTGAAGAGTTCAGTAGGTTTTTAAGTAGAGAGAAAAGTTCCGGTGCCATGCCAGAACATGTAATTAGTCTTGTCAATGAGATTATAAATATTGTCAGGACCCACTCTGCACCTCAAAGATTTCACGATATGTCAGCGGATTCAAAACGAGAGAGTGATTTCGATAAGGCTTTGAAAGATCTCGCAGATCCATTGCTTCCAATTCGCGCACATGGAATTATTTCCTTGACAAAATTAGTAGACTCCTCAAATGCTGATGTTACCGCCAAACGAGATGTCCTTATTTATCTATTTCAAGTCAGTAGAAATTTCTTTTTGTAATGGTCTGCATAGTAAACGATTTATATTTTTGTAAACCAAATTTTTAACTTGTAGGAAAATCTCAAGCACGAAGATTCATTTATTTATTTGGCAGCAGTCAATGGAATTTGTGCTTTAGCTATGCACTTCCCTCAAAAAGTTATCGAGATTCTCGTTCAAGAGTTTGTAAACATGCCTCAGAGAACAGGTTCTGGTGAAATCACACCTGAGACAAGAGCAAAACTTGGAGAAATATTGATGAAAACCACAAGATCCTTAGGTAAGTCAATTATTTTTTTCTAGGTTTAAAATAAATTGGAGGGATTAACAACTAGACTTTCGAGTGTATACCAGATTTCAAGATTTCACGGATGTCAAAGATTCAAAAGACTTCAAAATATTTCAGAAAGATTTCAAAGATTTCAAATGTTTCAAAAAATATCACAGATTTCACAGATATTTGAAAGATTTCACAAAAATTTCAATTATATTAAAGATTTCCGAAAGATTTCAAGGATTTCGAAAGATTTCACAAAAATTTCAACAGGGTTGCTACAGGTCAGGAAGTTCCGGAAAGTCAGGAAATTTAAGACTGGTCAGGGAAAGTCAGGGAAAACCTGAAAGTCAGGGAATTTTCGATAAACTGACGTTAAAGTTTATAAAATTCTTTTAGACTATTGTCACTAAAAGTGTTCAAGATCGCATTTAGAAACAAACTTTTTTTGCATTAATCTAGATAGGCAGATCCTAGATGCAAGGTTGTTTTTATACCTGAAAGAAAAGTTCATAACGGTCAGGAAAAATGAAAAATTGGTCAGGGAAAGTCAGGAAATTTCGAAGTTTGGATTTTGTAACAACCCTCTCCAAATATTTCAAACAATTTTAAAGATTTCACAAGGATTTAAAAGATTTCACAGAAAATTGAATTCAATGTTTTTACAAAGACTTCGAAGATTTAAAAAGATTTCAAGATTTGCAAAAGATTTCGAAGATTTCGCAAATATTTCAAAAGTTTTTATAAAGATTTCAAAGGTTTCAGAAAGATTTCGAAGATTTCACAAAGATTTTAAAGATTTCACGAATGATTGTGCACCCGATTTCAAGAGTGATTAACCTCTCGAGTGAATGAATTTCTGTTCATTTTCTAATTAATTGTTTGTTTTTAAATTTTTAGGTGAAGTGGCACCGAAGTATAAATCTGTCTTAGTAAATGCCTTCTTGTGTGGAACGAGAGATCCTGATCCTCTTGTACGTTCTTCAAGTCTCTCCTGCCTCGGAGAATTGTGCAAAGTTCTTGGTTTTCGGGTCGGAAATCTTATCACAGAGGTAAAAATAAGTAGTTATTAGTTTCGTACAGTTAATTTTTTTTTTCATATAATTAATTAATCCATAATAAAGTACATTGGATTCATTCCCTCCGTCCGTTTTTTAATATTTTTTTACTATTTTTTTATAGCCGAGAGTGAGAGATCTTATTTTTTCATTTTTAGTATTCTCAACGTGATATTTCCAGTAGTTTTTAATTAAACTCGTTATTGATTTCGTTTCAGATTCTTTACTGTATTGGATGTATAATAAAAACTGATAAGGAATATCAGTGTAGACGGGCGGGAGTTCTTGTAGCAACTTTGCTACTTCGAGGACTTGGAAAAGAAATGCTAACAAGTTTAGGAAGTGATCTTGTTGTTTTATATCGTGGACTTAAACATTTAAGAGACAACGATGAAGATTCTGTTTTACGTTTACATGCTCAATTGGCACTCGAAGAATTTGATGATGTAGTGCAAAATTTTCTATTCGCTAAACCGAAACTCGAGAAAACTTTGTTTTTGCTCCACGATTGAACTTCTACTTAATGTAAATATCAATTTCAAGATTCTAGTTTCTTCTATTTTCAGACTCTTGAAAAGTTAAAAGGTTTTAATTTTGTAAATAATGTAAATAAAATTATTTTAATACAGTATTATTTTTCCTGTTCTTGAAAGACTATTGAAAATTTCAAACTAAAGATCACATCATCTTTTCATGTTAGATAATTTTCATGGGAGGTAATATGTAATGAAACTACCAGGCCTCTAAAGAAAATCTTTATTCTAAAACACGTAAGTTCACTTTTAGTTCCCAAGGAGTAACAAATAGAATTTATAAATGTATTATGCACATTTAGTTATAAAAAGTGCTTTCAAATAATGAAAGGTGTAACAAAACTAGAAAGATTTTACGTAGAACAACTGATTTATTTGCGAAACCGAAACTAGAAATCCTAGATTTCAAATAATACATCTCGTGATTGTAAGATATCAACGGTTAGTATTTTTCTCTATTTTTGACTCTGGTAGGCTCTTATAATTTCATTATTGTACATCGCACAATACAAAAAAGTACCATCCGTTTCTAGTTTTAATCTTGCTTGATTTTCATTTCTCTAATTTCTATCACTTAAAATTTTAAAAATCAATTAAAAAATTTGTACATAAAAATAACTATTCAATCTCAAACCTCCACCGTATGCTAAATAATCAAACAGGAAATTAATCAAGTGTAAAAATATGCTATAATTCCTTTAAAGTCTCGTTCATTTACGGGATATAAATAATTCAATAATTGATTATCTGGATCAAGAATCTGATTAGAGACAAGAAAAGTGAGACTCACTTTTGATAAAACCGTGGCTTTCGGACCGAATTGTGGTATGGAACGATTCTGATTTACAAAAATATCGTGTCTTCTGAAAATGCTCCGGCTAGTCGGATACTTTCGCGTTCAAGACAAACGTATAATCGCTGAGGTTGTGGAGTACATGAGGGTGAAGGTCTAGGCGTGACTGCTCGCAAAATGAATTCTTTGCTCGAGGGCTCGGGGAAAAGTCGATGTTTTGCATCTCCTGCTGCATCCACTTCTTCGGCATTCGAAGACGTATGCGAAACCTAGAAAAAATTCATCAAAATCAGTTTAAATCAATTTAAATGGAAATATTTTTTTAAAAAAAGGAATTTATAGATATTATAAGTGAGAATCCGAATCAATAGAAAAAGTCATTTAACTTTATCTAAAGGCTTGTTCTTAATATCCACTAGGGTGGTTCACAAAAAAACTTGTTTTTATTTTTCGGCGGCCGTATCGCGATAGTTTGTTTCTCTGGGTGAGAAAATACTCTCCTGATTTTTTTGGATTAAAAACAAAATTTGTAGAGGTTGCGAGCATCAAATTTACGTAAAAAATGAGATTTTTGTTGCTTTCGATGTTTTAAAAATGTACATATTAGTTTTAAGAGAAATATCTCATGAATAAAAATTATGGCCAATACAAAAGACAAAAGTCAAGTCAATTTTACGCCGGTAAAAGTCATAAAAGGTACGATTTTTTAGGAATAGACAGATATAAGAGCACAATGGTACCTCTAAACATTTTTTTTAAGGATTGCCAAAATTCTAGAACCTTCCCCATATAATAGGGGAAAAATATATAATATATATGAGATGAAAAATATATAATATATATGAGATGAAAAATTTTAAACCTGGGCACCAGAAAAATATGTTTAAAAAAATTTTAACAAGGCTTTTAATGGTTTCTTCATCACTAAGGAGTCGAACCGAAGGGCCCATGACAAAGCCACCGAACGCGTCCTCAGGTTGCGGATAGAGGGTCCCTGTACCGAGG